>CAEMYA010000012.1:4332288-4343552 GCA_903131615.1 Diplodus sargus
ATGAAAAAAAAAAAACTAAGGGGAGAAACGTTGCAGGAGAAAAACGTGTGTGACTTTTGTCAGCAGCGGTGGGAGTGTTGTGGCACTGAGTCCCTCGGGTCAGCCCCTACCTGCTGCATCTGCGCCCTGACGAGGAGGTCCAGCTGCCCGCAGAGGCACAGCATCTCCAGACCCACCTGCTCCGGGCTCAGCCGGACGGGCATCAGAGGTCTCTTCACCTGTAGCTCCACTGTGCACAAACAGACAGCAAACTGAAACACCAGCAGGCCTGCCTCCCATTACATCACCTTCCTCCCCTCACATTCTTTGACGGACACAATCACACAGGCGCACCACAGCCGCCTATGAAACGGCGCGCGTATGTCATCCACCCTACCGGTGCACGGAAGGATGGAGGCGAAGGAGTGAAGGGGAGTGGTCAGCGTCTTCCTGCCCGGCGCACTCCTCCCGAGGATGCAATTTAACACCGACAGCAGAAGAGATTTCAACAAGAGCTGAAATAATGTTATTGTTGTGCTGGGACTCACCTTTGAAAGCTTCATGGTAGGCGCACGGCTGACAGAGAGGATCAGATGTGCTCACTGCCATCTCTGACGCGGACCGGCTCTGGTTTATTACCTCACTGTTCTCCTAAATGTGTCCCGCTGCTGACAGCCATATGACGCTCATGGAGAGCAAAGCCAAGCAGCCCGGTCGAGGCGACAGAGACAATAGAAAGTGGTGTGTTTGTTTATTTTATTGCCTTTGGTCGGAACTGTCCATCGCAGACGGGGGGGTGCGTTCGAGTGCCAAACGTTCGGGTAGGATGAATAACAGCCGCCGCGATGTTTTCCCACCCTCGACGTAACTCGTCGTTTTCCCTCGCAGGTGACGCCGCTCGCACGCAGCCGCAAGGTGAAGAAGACTACATCCTTTTTCTCCCGTGTGATTTCAAAAGAAAAAAGACCACAAGAACAAAAATACACAACGTCCACGCCCTTTGCAACGACAGCCGTGCAGTCACGGTGTTGGATTTGCAGTCTTGAACGCCCCTCACAGCCCCCCCTCCACCTCCACACACACACACACACACACACACACACACACAAACACACGCCTCTCTGAATGATGTCATGTTTTAGGGATGAAGATCGTCGCAGCATCACTTCATGAGGATGCAGCAGTGTTCCCCACAGACTGGGAGCCAGACACACACACCTGAGGACAGCACTGGAGGTTATATACATTTACTGAAGTGCTGTATTTCAGTACAAGTTTCAGACAGCCTACTTGTGCTTCACTCAAGGATGTTCATTTTATACTACTTCACACTTATACTCCTCTACATTCAAAGAAAAATATAATGTACTTTTACTCGACTTTATTCGGTTGTTTCATTTTGTTTTCTCCATAAATCGTGCGTTCAATTCCAGATGTACCTTTCTGCCCGATACCGATTGTGATAGCTAATCTGTATCAGCTGATAATGATTACTGTTTAGAGGCTGGTGAGTAAAATTTGTACTTTTATGGATATTGGCTCCTTATGCAATAAAAAAGTCCACTAGATGTCATAAAGGTATGACTGAATGGATACATTACATGGAATCAATGCTTAAATCGGTGTATATATTTTAGTTTTCCACTGATGCTGATTCCAGCATTTTAGGCATTTGTGGTTTTTGTGATATTGGTTTTGGACAACCCTAGACTATGTACTAGTAAATGTAATATTTTTATAGTAAAATAAGCAATGGGATTTCTGAAAACCCAAGGCTGCTTCTTTCCAGTTGTCCAAAAGCTTAACATATTAAGTTACAATGACAGAACAGCATCTAAATAGGTGAATCCTCACAGATAAGGAGGTGGAAGTGGGAAATGATAAAAAAATTTTAGGCAAAGTCCCTCAAATGATTAATCACTTATAAAAGTAGTCGAAACTCATTTTCAATTAACAAATCACGTCATTGTTACAAGATCAGTGTATAAAACATGATACGTTGTTATATTCAACTGCATTGTGACGGATTTAATATCACAAATTAAATAATGTGACCAAATTCTCTCCTCCTCAACCTGCTACACACTGAGACAATGTTTACATGACACCTCATCAACAATAATCTGTAATGCAACATAAAGGAGGAAACCTTTCTGGGAAAATGTTTTAACTGCACTTGGTGACGATAAATTTAGACTTGAAATGGTCCGAAATACTGTAGAAAATGAAAGTGCTGAAAGCAGTTTAGTTTTGAATGTAAACACTGGATGGAGTTGAAGAAGCAATTTAAGTAGTGCTGCATGAAGTCTGAAAAATGCCAAAAGGAGTTAAAGAGTAAATTATGAAGGCTGAAATTTTGGGGTATAATGATAATAACATTAATCTTTATCGATTTGCTTTTGAAGGTTTGGTATATCTATTCCACTACTTCTTGTATTTTTACTTCAGTACAACATTGTAAGCAGGACATTTATTTTCTGTAATGCCAGTGGAAGATCCTCAAAGCACAAACCAACTCTGGGTGTGGTTTATTAAATAGCAAAGTCAGACAGGATGTCTCAGATCCTCAGCGAGGACTCAAAATGGGTCTTAATAAAATACAACTGGCGTATAAAGTTTGTCACAGTTTTACAGTATCCAAAGAGAATGATTGAAATAAAAATGCAGAGGAAGTAAAGGCAAGACATTTAAATAGTGCTAAGGAATACATCTCCCGATCCTATAATAGTCCAGCGTTATAAAAAAAAGGAAAACAGAACTGAAGACAATTCTCTAGCAAAAGTCTAACTCACCTGATTCTTTTCAAAACTCAAATATACAACAATGTACATATTTTCGTAAACAACCTTAATTTCAATAGATAATCTTGTTTCAAGTGCACCTGGAGGAAAAATAACATTTATATCCTTTTGCATCAATTGTCCCAAATGTCCAAGATATACCGTAACGGCAAATCTTATTTGTAAGCTTCTATCGAGAATAAAGACCGAAGTCCACAACTGTCTGTACATTTTACTCCCTTTCACAACAGCAATTATACATCAGGTCAATAGTCCAGTGGCTGAAGCAGAGAGGACACACACATGTTGGGTTTTGACATCTTGGGACCACAGATGTAACTCTCCTTTGTTCTTAGCTCAGGGATGGCCGCCCCCTCCTCTGTCTCAAAAGGGACTCCAGTTGAATTCCAGTACCAGCTCTGGCTTTGTTGTCCTACTGACGGGCACCGGGGGGCAGAGTGAGGTTGGCCATCAGCTCGTGAACAGATGCAAATATCGTACACTCACCTGAAAGAAAGAGAGAACACACAGAGTAAGAAAAGGAACCCCGCAATAAATGTAATACCAGTTTTTCACCACAGTAAATGATTCAGTGCGAGTCTTACCCTGTCTGGCAGGGTGTAGTTCATTGAACCTCTTTAGGATATTAGAGACCATGAGAGCTGCGGCCCCAGAGGAGCTGTGCTGTCTGGGAATGTCGGCCTGCTGAGTGAGGCCTGTGGCCATGTCGTACACAATGGGCACGATAATGCTCACTGGCTCCTGTGGCACTGGAATACGCTGTGTCAGCTGCAACTGTGAGGCAAAAGAGACCAAACGCATAGGGTTAGGTTTCTCTATGCGTTTCAACGTGACGATACTCTGGTGTGCAAGAGCTAATGTTGAGGTTTGGCTGAGACTTACAAAGAAGAGCATCTTGGACTTGAGCACCACAGCGATGGTTCCAGGAGGGGCGATGGGAGGAGCACTGGGAGGGATGGTGAGACAGAACTGGACATTCCACTTCAGCTGTGCAGCCTGGTCAGGGAACTACAGAGAAAGGTGCATTTTTATTGCAAAACACAGAAGAAATTCCAATAACTTATATAAAAGGTAAAGAAATTGACTTGAATGCTGTTTAACCCGTCCTTCCATTCTTCTCTTCCATAACTAAAACACTTGTATGTGTAATGCGTGCACACACTCACAAATCACAGCAATGAGAAAGGCAGGTTTAGCTGAGCACGGTGTACTTGTTCTGTATCACAATGTTTCCATTTTTATTTTACAGCTAGCATAATAAAAGAATTGGTAAGGTAATTATTACGTTTGTATAGCTTGAAAAGTGCAGTAAAAATTGTGGTTTCACATTTCTAGGTTGCTTTCAACGTTTTATGTAAAGATATTTATTGAAGATATTTCTCATGTGAGGCTCATACATATTCATGATTAAATACATGCACCAACCCCTCATATAAAAGAAAAGGCTACTCACCAGTTCAAGCTTCATGATGCGCACACAGTCCCTGAGGATGTTAGTGGGTGCCCCCAGCAGCTTTGTGAAGGCATTTAGAGTGTTGTATTTGAAGGGAGGACCAGCAACCTTAAAAAATAGGAAAACAGGAGATTCATTCAGGGAATATCATAAGTGCAGGAATGCGTTCCTACTAGTATCTATCTATCTATCTATCTATCTATCTATACCAGTACTAATGCCTAAAATGTGTTTGTGTGTGCATTTCAATAGTTTGTCAATAAGGCTTTGAGTGGATGCTACTTATACTAACCCGCGTCTCAAAGAACTTCTCCAGCACTTGAAGCTCCTCCTGGGACCAGGGCCCTGTGTTTTCTGGAGTAACTTTGAGCTGCAGCGTCTGGTAGTTCTTTGGGTTGAGAGCAACACGGCACTTGAGCACTTCTGTCTTGAACATGATCACCCCCGGCTCATTGGAGTTTACAATAGATAACTGCAATAGAGGTGACAGAGTAGTGGAAGTTAGGAAGACATCATGTAATTTTAAGAGGACAAGAACACACTAGGACTTTTTGAATATTTTGTGTGAAACTTACATTGGCCTCCTGCTGGATGATCCTCTGTAGGTGCCGTCTCATGATGACTGAACCCAGAAATCGCTCAAGCGGTGAGCAGAGGTAGCTTCCTGCCAAGCCTGGCACAAGGCAGGGAGTGGGTGAAGGGAGCAGAAGCACATGCAGGGCACTGTGGGTAAGGATGGTAGGAATAGAGGCAGCCCAGGGGCGCTGAGGTAGCTTGCGGGGGGGAGGCATACTGGTAGGCATGACCTGTGAACCTGAACAAAAGACACAGAGAGAGACGTTTAGAATGGACTATCTAGAAACTATGTCACCTAGCTTGTGATACATGTCCACTGACAGAGAGTACTGACAGGTTCCCTTTTTTCAAGTTTAAAATGTCACGTAAAATGAATGAACTGAATAAAAATAAATATGAGGGAATTTACAATCATGGCAACACTGATAGCTGAACTTACTGGTCCCAGCACGTGGAGAATGAGGGTCAGGGATAGGCGAGTGCAGCGATGGGTTGCCAGGGGACATGCCATGGATCCTTGCCCCAGGAGAAGGCCCTGAGACCTGGGGTGAGCCTGGCCACTGGCCCCTGTGGCTAGGAGACACCATGGCATATGGAGAGCTGGGGTCCAGAGCACCTAGAGTGAAGGAGAGACAGTCATCAGCAACCAAACAATGCTTGATGTACACACAGTTAAATAAATACACCACTGTGTGCCCACTAATCGAACGCCATTGGTGTATGCTTGCAAGTGTCTGCAGCTAAGTGCCTAGTGAAGATTTTTGGTTCAGCCCATTGCAGCCCCTGCCCAGCAGACCAGAATCACCAACAGGCCAGCATTTAGGGCCACCCTGCTGCTTACCGTGGGGACTGGCAAAGCTGGTCTGGCCCATGGCTATGCCCAGAGAAGATGGAGACGGGGTGGGCCCGAAAGGAGAAGGTGCCCTTAGAGCTCCACTAGGGGAGCCAGAGGCATGGATGTTCCCTGCGCACACACACACACACATACCAAATAGCTCTTCAGACTCTGAGGTTGACAGGTTCTCCTTCCATACACACACACACACACACACACACACACACACACAGATAGATAGATAGATAGATACACGCACACACTAAGCAGGGCGGAAGGGGCTACAGCCTCTGGCTGGGGGGCTGAGATGGAGAGGAATGGAAGGAGCAGGACTAAATGCATGCTTTGTTCCCTTTTGGCTGTGAGGTGTGTGAATGTTGCATGAGAAACACAACTGATCTCATGGTTTCACAAAATTAAAATGGGCACACGTGGTTTGCTCTTCCTCATTCCGTAACATTTACACACTTGGCTTTTGCAACAAACACCTAAGTGAGCAGGGAGGTTGATGACAGCAATGTGACCAAAACAAAGATCTGTAGCTCATAATCCTGCATGGCAGGCTTGACAAGCTTGGATGACACAAGCAATACAGGATGTCATTCACTCACAAAAACTTGGACAAACACCAGGTACCAAGCT
The DNA here is from genome assembly GCA_903131615.1 of Diplodus sargus. Lineage (NCBI taxonomy): Eukaryota > Metazoa > Chordata > Actinopteri > Spariformes > Sparidae > Diplodus > Diplodus sargus. The sequence goes on from CAEMYA010000012.1 coordinate 4,338,575, forward strand.
TGCCGTTACCTGGTGACTGGGTGGGCATCATGGAAGGTGAGGGAGTTACATTAGCGTGGTAATTTGGAGGTGGTGATGTAAGAGGAGGATACACGCCCCCTGCACCCCCTCTCATTGTCTGTGGCTGCTGTTGAGCTTGCAGCTGGTTCATCAGACTGTCCATCACGTCTACACCCACCGGCGAGGGTGGGTTATCATCTTCATTGACAGAGCGTCTGCGAGCATCCTGATTACTGTCTACAAACATGTTCAGGAATGTCTGCACAAGGAAAAGATAAGAGGGACAGAATTAAGAACATATTTGTTAAAAGGTGGACCAAAACAAATTTAGTCATTGTTAGTAAAACTAACATTTGTGTAAATTTAGTTTTGTGTGTGTATGTGGAAAAATCTTTCAGGTTTTCACACTTGAGTGATGACTGGAAACAGCTAGTCAAGGTGGGCCGAACTAGGGCTGAAAATAATTGGGAATTTTCTTATTTACAGTTAATCTGTCGATAACTTTTTAATTGAGATTTAATTGAGATTTATAAAGTGACGTCTTCTTATTGCTTCTTTTGAGGAACACTCAAGAGATTTTTCATTGCCTTTCACAAATTACAAATTAAAGCGGTCAATAAAGAGGCCAGCAAATGTTTGACATGTTTGCCTGAAAATGACTGATTCAATAAATCTATTATCACAATTCTTGGGAGGTTGAATGCAGGACAATTTCCATGTTGGGCGCAGAGACTTCCTGGCAAGACTCCAGACGAGTGAAACCTCACTTTAAAAAAAATTTGTTTTTACTCTAGAAAGTGTCTGATAATTGACTAGGTCTGGTATACCTTGAGTCCAGGAGCAGGGTAGAACCCCTCTACAATCTTGGTATTGTCAAAAAGACTGTAGGCTCCGTCTCTGATGGCCACCACACCACGGCTGCGGCAGTAGATGTCGATGCAGTACATGTTTCGGAACGCCAGGCGAATGTGTGTGGCTGACTGGGGTAAGATGGAGAAGCACTGGTAGGCAGTGTTGGTGCGCTGGGTCAGGCCCAGCATGGGCACTGTAGGTAGCTTGTTGATTGCATTCAGAGGGGCCTGTGTGTCAGAGAGCACCTGAGGAAGATGATAAATGAAAACATTACACCGGAAATTAAATAGAACACTAAAGTCAAAGAAGACAGTGTGTGACAAGAAAGTTTGCACAGATTTTTTTGTAGAGTCGTCGGAACAAACAGAGAATACTGCAAAATTTAAGGGAAAGCATAATTGAATTGCCCACTGCACCATTTATCAAGACTTTTACACTTGAAGGTTAAGTAAACACATTTAAGATCAACCTTAGAAGTCACTTGAAATTATGAGTTGATTCTGATCTTACAAGTGCACATGCACATCTGGGCTGCATTTTCAAAACACTGACATGACTTTGTTTACCTGTAGCAGCTGCATCACATTTGGACACTTGTTGAACATCTCTTGTAGCTGATGGAGGATGATATTATGGCAGTTGGAGCAGCCAGAATTGGGCCCCACAGTGCCCAGGGCTAGGTGGAAACGGTGGCTGCTGGAGTTCCACTGAATGGTGACGGAGCTGCCCTTGGTGGTGCCGTAGCACAGCACCAGCTTACGGTAGTTATACAGCCGAACCTCTGAGAACAGACTCAGGGAGGATGGCATCTCTGAAGGGGGGAAACATTTACAATGTGCAGCTGGATTAGATGGGAAATGTTTTTTTTTGCAATGCACTAATTCTCCACTGAGTCGCACTAATGAGTGTAAAATTTCACTCATTGTTACTTTACTTTATTTTCTACACACAAACTTGACTATTAGAGATAATGTCTCTGGCTTTTACAGGTTTCTTCATCCAAGATCGCACGTTTACATGAACGACAATGCACGTACCTGGCAGTGCACGAGAGAAATTGAGGACACACTGGTAGAGTTGACTGATGGCGCTCCAGTCATTAAGAAACATCTCCACAACCTTCCGTCCACCCACTGGCTCCGACAGAGGGTTTTCATAGGTCAGATACACGTGCCGCGTAGAGGCTGACAGAGGGGACAGATGGGTTTATTCAAACACTGAGCAATGAAGCAGATGCTGACATTTCCATATTCACATGCTGGCCATATTTTAAGCACAGCACGTAATGTATAATGCAAGACATTCTATGAAAAACCATGACAATATTTTTAGCGTACTGTGTTTAATGCTGAATTTGCCACTCTAATAAGAGTATAGGGTATGCGCTGGTAATTTGGATCGTGAATCGGGTTTGGTTGGATGAGATTTTTTATCTCAATGAAATTTTCTGGATATATCAAGGTAAACAAATCAATGAATACATGAATAAATGTGATAAATACATAGAAACTTTTAATGATGTACTTTGAATATTCTGCATCCGTGTGACTGTGTACCTTGCTCTTTGCTGTGTGTGCTGTTGAGAGGGCAGTTGGCCAGCACTAGTTCAGTCACCCAGGTTCGGTTATTCCTGCCCTGCAGTCGGAAGGTGCAGTCAAGTAGGGATCTCTCTAAAGCTCTCCTAGTCTCCTCTCCTACACCTTTACAGGGAGGGATCCTGCAAAACAAAACAATTACACTGTATGGTTACAATGGTTTGCACAAAGTTTATCATACTATTTACTAATATACATACTACACATTACACATTTGGCTGTCATCAAGCGTGTATACAGTAAATGCATGCATGTGTGCGTGCTTGTGTGCATTACTTTAGCAGACGTATTGCATGACTGCTGCCATCTCCCTCCACTTGGACACCCTGGTTTGGGATCTCCATGTTGGACAGCTACTCAAATAAAGAGACAGATGGTATTAGGCACAAAATACATGACTCTGATCACCATTCTTTATGTTTTCAAGTTTTCACACTGTCTGAGACTTACCTCTGTTCTGAGGCCAATGAAAGGCATGTTGGTGTCACACATCGCTACTAGGTGAGCCAGCTCTTTGTTGAAGGCACACATTTCTCCAGAGCGCTTAGGCTTCTTTGGCTCTGGGTCCCCCTGGTCCCCAGAGATCTAAAGAACAGAGTTTCACTTATCCAGCTGTACACATCTGCTTCATCTTAGCAATGAATTGTTTAACATACACAAAAGGAACTTTGACAGGGAGTCATTGTATTGATGCAGCCTACACACATGGCTGCCAAGGCAACACCAGTGGCAGGCTACTTAATAATTATATTACACAGGATGATTAACTCTAAAATGTTATTGTATAAGATCTCTAATATGTCATTGTATAAAATGTGCTTTGAGGGTGGGCACAGCAAAATGCATGGTTTTAACCTCTCATCGGGCACCAAGCCCACTAAAACTCGAAAAAACTTATTTCATCATTTGTGTGGGATGAAATATACTGCAATTCATTCTACACATGAACATTTGGTGTATAACCACTCTCGCACGGAGTACCTTTCTCTTAGTACCAGGCCGGGCCCCTCTCCCTGTTGTGGTATCCTGGACCAGGTGTTCCAGGTTTGGTTTGAAATGCTGTAGGAGCTGTGCACACATGGGTCCATCCTCTCCCTCCAACTGAGTCACAGACAGGAAGGAGTACTTGTACTGCAATGCTGTGGGACTGCTAGGCACTTCAAGCATTTCTACCACCTATAGAAAATAGATGAGGATGAGGAAAGATCCAAGATGGACAATTAGACAGATGACATCAAAATAAAAGTGTTTTTAAACCTTGTAGTTAAATTTTCTGATTTCATTTTGGTTTATCCCTTTTCTGCAGGGTATTTTGTACTTACAATGTAGTACTGCGGAAGACGTGTGAGCTTAATGAAGAGTTTGTGTTTGGACAGGTTGCCAACAGGGTGAGAAGCCGAGTTGGACAGGTGAAGGACATCAGTACACACAGTGGGAAGGTGTTTCACAGACTGTCGAGAGCGCTGCTCCCCCAACCAGAACCTTGCCAGAGAGCAAGACAGACTTGGTGTTAGAAAAAGTCAAGAGTTCATAGCTCATACTCTCTCACATCATTCACACTGTTTACTAATGGAAGACTCTAACAACTGAGAGCCCAGGAAATATTCTAAACACCAGTCTTGCCACATGCCTAGTCTCTCCTAGTGTTGCTACTGACAGCTACTGCTACTAACTGCAATTAGTCAGTTTTGATAAGCGAGAGGCAGGAGACTACTGTCAGCTGTGAATACACATCATGTTAAATATATTAAGGACTGAGGAGGTCGACTTACTTTAGTTGTTGAAGCCAAGATATGATGCGCTTCATATCATCATTGATGGTCTTTTCAATGTCGTCTAGCATGGACTGATCTGGAGAGACAACAACCCAGAGTTTTATTTTCACAGAGCTGAGCATACAAAATGGTAGAAGTAAAGACACGGGAGCCCTTTTCACACAGAGTAAAACACTCTTTTGGTTGTTAACACTGAACCAAGTAGCGCTGGCTAAAAGCCACTACAGTGTGTTATTTCATACAGTTAGATGGCGTTGCAGAATATATCAACTTGTTTCCCCAGTTTCCAGCAGCAGACCATATCTGTCTCTCACTCGCAACAGGGATTTTCTCTTACCCTGTTTTTCGCCAAAAACGCTACCAGTTACCACATCAATGTTGTTTGGTCCTATGAAGTTGTTTTGTGGGTTTAAGTGTGGGACATTTCTTTCTTTCATTTGATGAGTGAAGGATCTGTTTAGCTGTCAGACTGCGACACAGACATTATCTTGGATCAGAGCCGCAGCAAAACTGTCCCGTCCCCCCCGCATGTGAAGTGTGAATGGGGCTAGACAAATTAAATACGAAGTTTAATCATCCACACCTAATTATTATAAAATACAAAAACCAAGCTTTTGTATAAACAATATTTTAATAAAAAATGTACGAGGACCAATACAATGAACAAACACAAAACAAAAGCAAAACTGAGTGAGTATGAGTGAGTATTTGCTATGACTTACCTAGTCCATACAGCATGGGTTGGAACATGCCAGA
>CAEMYA010000012.1:4344566-4390020 GCA_903131615.1 Diplodus sargus
ACAATAATTAATAAAGTCTTACTTCCAGACAGAGAGCGTGAGGTATTTTGCAGGCACGTATCTCTCCTCTTGCACCAGGTCTCCCCATCGCTCTCTAATCAGCATCAGGGTCTGAGAGTGAAGCACTTCTAGTTGCAATGACAGACAGAAGGAGTCTGGAAACAGTACGGTTAAAGAAGACACAGTGTGGGAAAAAACAGTCCTGGCAAATAAAGATTAAGTACTACACAAATCTTTCCATCAACATTCAAGACACACATGCATATCCTCAAGACACATGCTCTTTTTTGGTAAAAGGGGTGTTTGTCCCCAACACAGACTGCTCTTTGACACGATGAGTTGCCCTGCTAGCGATAGTGGGGGGAAAGGCAGATCCGAGATGTTCTCATTAGCATTGTGACAAGCACAGTCGTGCTCATCATGCATGCTTGATTAGGGTCTTTCATATTGGCAAGAATGCAAACAAGCTGTTGTTTCCCTCTATGTTTTATCACAGACTGATGAGTGATAGGACCTGACTGTGTGATGACAACTGTTCTCTTCTTCCTAAATGTATATGGGATACAACAGCTGAATGGCATGCTTATCACAGCACTGACATCACAAATGTTAGGTGATGGGTTTTGAAGATGTCGTGATGGTTCATTTATATTGCAGAAGTTCTAATTTAGCTTCAACTTTCACGACACATAAAACAAAATGTATCTGTGTCTTAGTACAGGTGTTAAAAACACACATTTCTATAAGAAATCAATTACGCCTCAGATGATCTGGTTGATAAGTTGTAGTGAGGACATTGCTGCCCTTCCCAAAGCAGTAACAAAAGGCTGTTGTGTTGTTTGGGGATTAATGAAAAAAAGAAAGTGGGGGGGGAATCTAAGAAAGAAGCAATTCTGCAGCTGTGTTTCTCATTGGAATGCTTCACGTGTCTGCTTAACAGGTCAATACTCTATGCTCCAACACACACTCCTGCCCTACTGCAGCAGTTCACATTGGACTGGGAGTAAAGCCATGTGGATTTTTGCAGTACAAACAAAAAAATGCTTAAATTTGTGTGTGAAGATAGACAGTCCAAGAAAGGATACGTAAGCAGTTGTACATGTCCTGTAGGGGTTTTTCATCTGCACACAGACGTGCCTGGACCAACTCGTGGATGAAGTTAACCTGCAGGCTGTGGACCAAGGCTCGGCCATCTGTCAGTATGGAGGTAGGATAGGAGTGGGGGTAGACAGAGTGTAGGGACAGGGTGAAAGACAAACCAGTTAAAAGTCAATCAAAGAGGGAAAAACATTAGCAATTAAGTGTTTTGTCAATGGCACCCTCTGAAGTGCACAGCAGAGCTGGATGAATACAAGCCTTACCTCCAGTTTCTTTGTCCTCCACCAAAACCTCCAACTTCAGCAGCCTCCAGGGAATATCAGGGTCATCGCCCATCACCGTCAAAGTTGCCTCAAACTCTCCCTCCACACGGAACTTTACACGCCCATTTGCTACACAAAAACACATCCAAGCAAAGATGCAAAGAACATCTTCTCATTACCAATGCAATAGCAAACAAACTGGTCAAGAAATCACGAGAGTGGCTTTCAGTTAAAATTTACGATAGCGGGTATCCACAAGCGGCTTACCAACTGTGAGGTTTGCTAGCTGAGGTGGTAAGTCTGTGGTGACGAGGCGGTGTCGTAGAATCTGATTAAGCTGGTTCAAGGTGGTATGCTTCTCTGACTTAGTGATGGGGTCGGGAGGAATTATCTTATCCTATAAAAATGGACACAGAAATCATCATTGTGCTTTGTACATACCAAAGACTCAAGATATTAAAGACATCTAAAAACACAGATCAGCCGCTGCAGTGAGAGAAGTTTAGCAAGACTTACTCGTATACATGTGGGTAGGCGTGGGTATGACCCTGTGGTGAGAACATCAATGGCAAAGGGGATGGCAAAGCTGGGCAAACGAGCATGTACGAGGGCATCTCTCGCCAGCGATGCAAGCCTGTCAGCTGTATCCACGAACAGGATGGTCTGCTGATCCAAGAAGCTGGAGATCATCTGTTACCATGGATACGATGGACAGGGGAAAGATCAAATTGTTTAGCGTCTGACAGACAAAAGGCAACGTGCAATGTACTACTGAGCTCCAACCATGTGGAGTGATATTGAGAAAGTTATGTTACACAGAACATACCGCACACTTCTCAACTTTTCCTGCATTGCTTGCCCACTTCACCAGGGCCAGCAGACGCACAAATAGCTGCCTAGTGCGACTAGCAAACTGGACAATTTCAATTTTTCTGGAATACAAACAAACAAACAAACAAAAAACAGATGATTATGGTAATACAATCAGCCTCACAGAATCAGTGGCTACAGTTGTGATGGGATGACGATGTTCTCAATGAATTTCAAATAAACATACCTCTCCATGTCCGTTTTTCTGGGAAGTCTAAAAACAAAAAAAATTAATTGTTTGATTATTGCCATTCTGCCCTGATTCTTTGATAATAGAGCACAGCATATTACCTGCCCCAACAACATACATCCCTAATGAGAGAGTCTGCTTTTACCTACATAAACACATGCATATTTATTGGTACACATATTTGTCGCCCCGAGCAGACAGGTATCCCAGATAACCGTAAACACAACTTCAGGGACCTTCAGACATAATGATGATGATGGTGTTTACCGGTACGCCCCCTCACATAATAGTAGTTATCCGTGCTATGCAAGAGCTCATCCTCGCCATTAATATGAAAAGCACACCGTCACTTCTCATTTGGTGAGCCGGTTAGCGTTTATTTTATTGGGTGGAAGAAGAGCATCCTCTGGGTTGACCAACGTTAGCTGATTAGCCCGCTGGTTACCCCAGTTAGCTTTGAGGCCTACAAGCTAAAATGTTAACTTACAGCTCTGCCAGCAGTGTAATTTCATGGTAGGTCCTCTGGAGAAGAAACTCAATAAGCAGGCTCAGTCGGACCCCCTGTGTGGCTGCTGCTCCGGGTGGTGGTGGTTGTGGTCCCGAGACAACCGGACCTCCAAGTGGGACGAGCTGCCCATCTGACCCAATCTGCACCGGAGCCATTTTACAATGACGATTCTGAGTAGTTAGCTACGGCGATGCACAGGCAGCGCTGCAAAGGGAAACTATCGAGTTGTACTTCCTAACTCCTTGCGAAAAGGTGTTAGTAGCAGTCTCACAACATTTCTTTCCCGAGACGAGTTCCTCGGCGTGGACTTGGTTTCCTTATTCAGCCGTAAACTCAACAAATGCACCAAATTTGGTAACCCATTAAGGAGAAGACTCAATGCCGCTCGGCCGCCATCTTTGCTGTCGGGAATCCTTACGGCAGGCCCCCGGTGGGAAAGAAAACCCAGACTGGAGTATTGAGGAACGACAGTCATGAATGTCTTCCTCAATTGCCAGGCCACTGGTTCCCACACTGGGGTAGGCTTATTGTGGTACCCAACATATTGTTTGTGTTGCTTATAATCCCGGAGAAACGCGTGTCTGCTGTCGGTAGCGTTTGTGTGTTCGCAGGCGACGCTCGACGGCCAGTATCAGTCCGTCATTCTGTTATTAACGTGATCTGTTGCCCTGGTAACAGATGACAGTAGTTAAAGAAAAGTCTGCAACTACGTGAATCATACTAAATTCACAGAGGCGCTATTGTGTATAGTTTTGAATAGGACTGTCACTTCTGATCATTACTTGTATCAGTGATTCATCTGATGGTTATGTTCTCCATTACTTTGTTGATGGATTGATTTCGTCAAAATAACCCGAAGTAGAATCCCAACATGTGTTAAACTGGAACGGTTCAATGTTTTTGAATGAAAAATAAATGATCATCTATTCATTTTTTTAAATTTTTTATTTTGGCTAATTATTTTCTCAATCAATCAATCAATCAATCAATCAATCAATCAATCAATCAATCGATAGAGAATGGAGCATCTTGAGTGGGGCGGCTGTGGCTCAGGGGGTAGAGCTAGCATCTTGTTATCAGAAGGCTGCTGGTTCGATTCCCCTGTTCTTGCATGTCAAAGTGTCCAAAGCTTATCTGCTCCTGTTGTGCTGGTCGGCATCTTGCATGTCAGCCACTGCCGTCGGTGTATGTATGAATTACTGTAACTCACTTGGGACAAAAGCATCTGCTTAATGTAAATGCATGGGGGACCACCTGGAGGAGGACAGACTGAAAAAACACCCAGAGGCAAAGCTCAAGCGCCCCAGTCACACATGTACTGGGGACCTATTTTTAATAAGCCATGAACAACAGAATGTAATTCTACCCATCAAAACTCCTCAGATCTGATGTGTGCAAATTTTGCTAGAGATAACATAAACAACTTTATGACGTATTGAATGTTTAACACTTGATGTTCCTATTATGTGTTTAATCATTCTGGTTAACGAAGATTGTATTATAATGCTATTACATCCAGACATCTGTAATGGGGTGTCATCTTGGTGAGTTCAGTATGTGGGTAAAGAGGGCTGATTATATGACTAAATGTTATTTCTACCAGTGGTTTGATCATGGGTCCCAGTTTATACGCATTTTGATTCACTTGTATTTATCTTCCCACAGAGAGGCAGCTAAGCCCCTCTTGACCCCTTTTTGAAACACGGGATATTAAAAATAAACAAATGAGTGTATTTCATTTATCACAGAGTGATCCTGCGTTAGGCCAGGCAAACCACAGTCAGAGCACAAAGAATCTAATGCAGGATGGGATGGAGGCTAAGTGGCTTTTTCACGGTATTACTATGGCGTGGCCTTGTTTTTTGCTGTTTAATTGAAGAAGCATATACTTACACTGTGTCTAGAGATGTAGCGAGATCAATGGTCTCCTTGTTCAGTATTTAATCTAATCTCCCACTGCAAAATCTCGATTGTAAAGAGGTGGAGGGGAATAATATGCAAAAAGAAACGGCAACACACCCGTATTCACACCATTATTTGTTCTTTATTTTCTTATTATCTAACGATTTACTGCCTTTGCCTCTTTTTGTAAATATGATGCTACCCTGTTAATCTGTTTGGTTAAGACTGTTATGTCTTAAGGACACTGTGTATGAGCCTGTAGATACAAGAAGCCAACAATGTTACAGATTCATGTCTCAATGGGAGTCATATACTGGGCCCACTGGCACCCATCACCTCAGGGCTTCTAAGGATTAATATTTGAGAAGCATGACAGATTTGGGGTGAGAGAACAAACAAAAATAATAAAAGAAAATGAAACTGACTTCAAGAGGTGATGTTGAAATATTTAGAAATAAAGGGGCCCTTCAAGCCTTGTTTCCTGCCAGCTACTGTGTACCGCAGCAGCAAGAAATAGCGTCTAGAAAAAATGTAAACCATATGCATTGGCAGAATCAATAAAGATACGTTGTGAATGCCAGCATTGTAAAAACCCTCTAACGTATGTGTAGGTTGTGGCGTCTGTATCTTATGACTCTTAGTTTATTGCAGGACTGTTGCATTAGATTGCATTACACCGTTTTGTGTTTGTCGGGTGTATTAAAAAAAAAGTGGGCGAGTGAGTAATCAGAATCAGTATACCTTTATTGTCCCACAGGCGGAGAAATTTCTTTGCTACAGCAGCAAAAGGACAGTAGTACTTAAAAAAAAACAATAACAATACAGAATAATAAAAAAATAATCAGAAAAGGTAAGAAATTGAATAAAAAGAATAAACTCCTATATATTCATATGAACATATTTAGTGTAATTAGAGTGCATACAGAAGCAATTAGACATGTGACTATAATAACTGTAAGGGATATTGCACTGTGCATTAATACATTATGTACAATATCATTTGACATGATGATGGTCACTTTCAGTAAGGATCTTTTTAACGTCCAGTGTGGACGAGAGGAATGATTCCAGCAGGACGGACGTGTTTCAATGATCATATGGTCAACACGTCCTTAATCTGGACAAAAACCGTGTCCACAATCTTTCCTTTCAACAGTTACAAACACGTTCTAGTTGCCTCATCTATACAAAGCCTAAATCTGAGCTCCTTTGCCATTACCACAGCTTTTCCCTTGTCCAGATTCTGGGGATGGATTAAGTCCTCTCCTTGCCTGTATTCTTTCACACGCTCTCTGATATCTACTGAAATGTCAGTGTGTGTGTGTGTGTGTGTGTGTGTGTGTGTGAGCACCTGAAGTTGCCTCTGTCCTGTTATTTTTGACATTTCTAACACTTTGTGTGGTGTGTGTGCATGTCTGACCTCCCCGTGCGATAGGAGGCGATGTAGTTCGGTGCGTCAGGTCGCTCGCTTCTTTTTCTCGCCCGGTTTTAATCAAACCACGGCTCGGACGTTCTCCTGGAGCCGGAATCATTTATCAGAATTGAGAGGGGTTTTATGCCCTTTCCATTCAGCGGGTGTTGTGTTTGCCGAGCTGCTCTCGGTTGCGGTGCAAACTAGCTCACAGACGACGCCGACTGTCGAGAGTTCACATAGTCGTCTGGCCTGTTTTTTTTTTTACTGAGCAGCGTTTGTGTCCGACTGCGCTTCCGCCATGTTGAAGTGATTCAAGTTGTGAGTGACTGCTGGGACCGAAGTGACAAGCCCCAGAAATCGGACTAGATAGAGTTAGGGGGCTGTTACCGCGCCGGTGACGCAGGAAAAACACCCAGAAGCAGAGGAAAAACGTAGGAATTAGATCTTTCTAGTAACAGGTTTGTGTCCTGCGAAACTGTCACCGATATAGGCCACGTTTATGTAATATACGACGACACCATCGTTCAAGGCTGGACGTAGCCCGTGAATAGAGGGGGAAGTCATATCAAATTCCTGGTGAGTTGTTAGCTAACTAGCTCGGTACGCTGGCTGATGATTGTTAGCTGGCTACTGCTAGTATTTGCGTCAGCTGGTGGTGGATGCAAGGTAACATTACTGCATTTGGGTTACTTGTGTGATCAATCTGCTGGTGTTCTTTTCTCTGTTAGCTACTGCTTGCTGCATCGTTGACAATGTCAACGCGATTAAACTGCAATTCATGGTCTTAACACTACGGGTAGTATGATTAGCGTACCCCGCTAGATTCACTGATGCCAAGCTAGCGCTAGCTACCCGCAAATGGTCCTCGGCACTGTCTACAGCCTGAGAAGGGACATTTCCTTTAAACGGCTCATGTTTACAAGTTACCGAAATTTGGTTATCTTACACATACATTTATATTGTCTTTCATTAATATTAGCATTGCCAAAGCCACATTGCTGTTAACATCTTGTATCACTCGGGCCTCCAAGATCTTATTTTCAGTTTGTTTTAGCTAAGTTATAACTTGGCGTTAGACGGTACAGGTCAGAACGCTCACTCACTAAATTTCAGGAAATAGACGACTCCCCTGTCACTAACATATTAACGTTATCTAAGATAGCTAGCTATGTTAACTTATTCCAAACGCTGAAATGACTGCAAAATGACGTTAAGATTAATCTGTGAGTGTTCGTTTGATAGATAGGAAAAGTGGTTATTTGTCGAGCCTTATCAGCAAGCCGCTTGTCAAAACTGAAACGTTAACGTTAGCTAAATGCACCCTCGGGTATTTACTCGCACGTAAGCTAACGGCTAGCTAACATTTACTGTTTATCTAGATTGTCCCTCGTTAGCACGCTAGCACGACCGATGCTCATTGTAAATGGCGTTACAGGAACATGGTTGTTCTACAATAAAGCCGGGGAAAGTGATGTTAGATCGATAATGATATTAGTTATTAATCAAACTATCTGTGTGCTTAAGCTCGTCCGTTATGTTGCAAAGGCTTTCTGTGCAATTTTAATGTCAGGCCCGACCGAATAATGAGGCCTGCATGTCTCAGCGCAATGGGCTTTGGACGACAAGGCCGTCACTGCTCTGCTGTCTGGGCGGATCGCCTTGCAAGCTAACCTAATGTTGGTTGCCGCAGCTAGCTAGCAGCAGGCGTTAACTAACTAAACCACCAGCTGTTAACGGTTGTTGACGGCGCTAGTTTGTAATCATAGTTACGTAATGTCACCGTGTGTTTTATGTGCATCTGGACTGTCTAATTTTGAAGATATTCAAAGGTGCCGCACGTATTGTTCCATGACCGATTTCTCCGTCCATAAGATGTTTTTAATAACACTAACGTTAACGTTTCAAAGCCGGTTCAGTCCAAAAGGCCGCAGTTGTACCTAGCATAGCGCCAGTCTATATAGTGTCTGTTGTTACCGTGTATTCGAGTTTTTGGCTCTGTCGATAAAGCTCAACATTTAGTTTTTTGTACAACATCAGAGTGATCTACCACATTTCCCCCATTTGTAAATAGTTTGATACTGAGCGATTGTATTGGTAGTAGCTTCAGTTACATGATCTGACATTTTGTTCACAGCAAGCCAAAGACTATGGCCAGATATTGCTATAAATTATGACTGTAGGATAATGTGCTGTCTGCCATGACAGCTGCAACCCAAACTGCAGATGCCACTGGCCACCTGTAAAATAGATAAAAATCTACTTTCACTACCCTAACAATAAGGAAGACAATGGTCGAGTAGGTAAACAAAACATGTCTTAACTGCTTCATCAAATGAAAGAAACAGGAATGAAGAAAGACACGAATGGCTACTCACTAGAAAAAAGAATATAGTCACCAAAAGTCACATCAGTTGCTTCAGTGCATCAATGTTAACTTGCTGTAAGGCATGTGTTTGCAAGACAGGCTGTTGGTTTTAGATTGTCATTCCTCTCCAACAGAGTGGTGGTTATGGTTCATAATTATGTTCACATTCTCAAAAGTTGGGCTTTGTTATTCATAAGTAATTTTTGCTTAATATCTATCAAAGATTATATTTGAACTCTTGTTATTTCCAGTCATTTGTTGATCTGGTAATCTGTTGATTTTTGTTGGCAGAAGACACAGTGGACATGGGCTTTTAGAAAGTGAAAGAAATTGAGATTGTAAGTAATCATGGACTCTTGTCCTTTAGAACTTGGTTTTACAGCAGGTCAGACTCTATATTGTGATTGTCATCTTAACTGAAGCTTTCAGCTGGTTAAATGGCATAGAAGATGTTTTGATGTTTTTCCTTGTGTTCTTCTAAACAATATCAAGTTATGTTTCCTTACCTTTATGCCCAACACCTGATTTACCATGGTCAGAGGTCACGGGTTGCAGGAATAGCTGTGGATAAGGGTTCTGGCCTCATTGCAAGTCTATAAAACGCCAATGCCATGCCAAATTAGAAGATACATCTCGAACAGAATTCATTCTGAACCAGCGTATAGGCTAATCAAACTGTTCATTTTAATGACCCGAAGATTAAAAGGTGTGGTGTTGATTGCCTTGACAGAGATGCACATTGCAATTGGCAATCAGTATGCTGAAATGTGTTCTGGTGCATTAAAATAGCATTTGGCATGAACCAATAAATAGCCGGTAATATCTTATTCCCTAATATTAAGACTTCAGCTTTACTTCTTCTGAATATGAAGCTATGTGTACTTATGTATTTGTAGCAAATGTTATAGCAGTTCATTCATAGTCCCCTTTATTGTGGCCAACAATATCTATTTGAACTTGTAGCTGCCATTGAAATATTTTTAACGCATTCTTTATGTATGCCCTCTTTTGGATGCTGAAAATTGGAAAGGTTAAGATCAAATTGCATGTGAATTAGGCTGCACAAATAATTATCCAAATGACAAGAACTGCAATTGTTTTATCACGGTAAATTGTCATTGCGCAAGCTTTTAATGGCATTTTGTAGCGCTGCAGAGATCCTCTGGCCCTCACAGCCTTTTCTCCAGATGTGATAAAACATGTTTGTTTGGCAAAGACAAGGAGACACTCCTTTTTTCAGTGACAATAAAAATTGTTATGTAAAATGTAATCATCTCTGATAATCATGAATTATACCTTTATCGCAATATCTATCGAAAATAATCACTCTTACTTTTTGGTCATAAAGTGCAGCACTAATGTGAATATTTATTCACAATGAAAGCTGTGGGTTGATGACACTAGCTTTAAAAAGGGTATATTTATCTTTAGAATTCGCAATGTACTAAATAAGCAGGCAGTATTTCTTTTATTGATTGTCATGCTTACATTTAAATGTATGGTGTCATACAAGCTAGGTCTGTTTCTGTCCCTCATTCCTTTCAATAATAATTACATTGCACCAACTCAAGTAAATTATGGAGATTAGAGTTGTTCCAAATCTGATACCAGTATCGGAAATGTTGCTGATACTATAGGACCTTGCTACTTCAGTTAGTTCCGTTAGCTTTGATTAAGGTTAGACACTGGAAATCAATTATTCTTCGCTGCTCTAAAAGCCAACACAGGAAGTTGTGCTGTGCTGCTCCTGGCAACTACTGTTTTTAGAGCGGTGAAGAAAAAGCTAATTTCACGTGAGTCAGACAGAGCTAGCATCATGTCAGCTATTTGGAAATATTTCATGCTGGATAACCCCACCAGTAAAACAGCGACATGTTCAGTATGCAGGGCTGTAATTTTTGAGGAATGGCACGAATGTTACCAATTTTAACACCAGCAACCTTATAAAGCTTTTGAAGATGCATCACGCAAAAGAATGCGATGAAACTGCTCTCCCCAAACTTCATCAGACAGTGAGGGAACACATTTTATGTAGGCTGAAAGACATGCAGGCAATCCGCTTAACTGCTGACATTTGGACCTTGTCTTTGCTGAGTCTGCACACTGGGTGGACACAGTATCGCCATCATCATTTACCCATCAAAGTGCGGTGCTGCAAGTAAACGAGTTCCGTGAGTACGTTTTTAAGGGAACTTGTTACTCCTAGATTTATTTAAGTTGCTGTAGCGGCACTGTTTTAAGCTGTTCTGTTTCAGAAGTGAACTTTTTAACTTAAGTGCACTTCAACAGTTTTTAAAAAAATTGTTAGTTATGTTGTTCTTTTTCAGTAAAAGACTGACAGTCAAATTGATAATAAAAGAATGTTGTATGGCAGTTATTCTCTGCAAGGTTGAACCTGAACCAGTCCATACAAGTCGTCTGTTTTTTGTTTTTTTTTGTTTTTTTTTTAAATGACCACTGGTATGGGATCGGTACTTGGCATCAGTCAATACCCAAAGCCCAGGTATCGGAGTCGTAATCTGTGAGGAAAAAATATCAGAACATCTCTAACTGTGATCAGGGAATGCCTTGATAACACCAAAAGAAGTCAGCCAGACAAGAAATACGTTCAGTAAGACAGTTATGCAATTTTTAACTAAATTGTAATCTTCAATACATTTATTTGATTTTTTAATAGATAAAGTAAATGTATTTGACAGTCATAATGTGTAGAGAGACAAGAAACATCTGGAGCAAAAAAGAAAAACAAGGGAATGACAAGATAACATTTAAAACTTACAAAGTTTCCCTGGCCCGAATCAAAAATGTGAATTTTTATTAGTAATTCACAATACAGATACTTCAGCTGATACCCCTAACGAAAAATTACTTACTTTTTACGACTGATACCAATAAGGTAACCAATAATTTCACATTTTGTCAGGTTTCTTACCTGTAAAATACCTGAGGATGTGAAAGGCTTGGATGTCTTGAACGAAGATCGATGCTTTAATGTAGTTGGCATTCTGCTGGTGTAGTGTTGCCTGGTGCATTTCTACATACTTGAGAGCGAATTCGAACTGTGGCCTTTGCTCCATGATAAATAGCATTGCAAGGTTTCTCACACAGAAAGAAGCACCAGTCCTTCGTTTTTGTATTAACATCCTCCTTCCGCCTCAGACCTTTCTCACCTGGTTTGTAGTGCTGCATTTTGGTTTGCTTGGAATTTTTTTTGTGTGTGTGAAAAGTAAACCAAACCCAAGGAAAAATGTTCCTATTTTGTACCCAGCTCATCAACTGAATTACACCAGAGCAAATCATTACAGGTTTGCAAACACCCTTAGGCTACTTTACTGTAATGACAGTGGCTTGTTATCCTTTTTGTGTAACAAAGCATTTGCTAAATGAAAGTGATTGTCACAAAACAATCAGACGATTTGTGCTTTTCACCTGCTAGCCAAGCAACTAAAATACAGCTGAGTAAGTTAAGTAGGAATAATGCTAGACTTAAGATTTAATAAGACTAATGCAACAGTGGATGGGAAGACGTTCATGTATTTAACTGGCATGACAACAGATGCAAATGGATAGCCTGGTAGATATATGATAGGTGTTTACTGGATGCCGTTTGTTCGAAACTCAAGACCAACCAATTCTAATATTGGTGAGTAAACATTTCCAATATTGATATATTGGCTGATATACTCACATTGCAATGATGGCTCAAATGTGCTCAAACTCTTGTGACAAATACAATCAATAGAGGCAGGGTTTTTTAGAGTTTAACAATAAACTAAATTATTAAGTCAAAAACAGCAGTGAACTGACACAACAAACTTCATTGTAAAATTTTAAGTTAACCCCAAGCATCTTGGTGTGCATTATAATCTCAAAAAACAAAGTTTTTACTGATATCTGTAATCGACCCACAATTTGCAGACCAACTTCTAGGCTTAAATTTGTCTTGCAGTATTTATCGTAGTTGTGTGAGCACACTTTTTTCTTATGCAGCGAGGGAGTAGGACTAACATTACAGGGTTCACCTCCAAATAAATATGGATAGATAATATGGCCAAACTACTGGCTTGTCTGAAACTATCTGATTGCTTGGGAATATTGCTCCATCAAACTTTTTTCATATAGCAACATTATTATGTTACAAGATCTCAGGAGTTTACTTGGGGGCGCCACAAAATTAATGGACAAAACAACAAAAAGAAGATCCAGGTTGCAGTGACCAAAGTTGGTCAAGGTTACGAGAATGTATGACAGTGTTCTTTGACTGTTCTGAGGTGTCTTGCTGTTATCATTCTGTTTTATTATCATGCTCAAGCTTCTCACATATTATACAGTAGTTTGAGAAAGGATACAAGTTAGTAATATGTATTGATAATAACTCAGTGTTATTTGGATACGCCAGTCACAAAAACACTTAAATGAATGTCAGTCTTTTGTATTCACTTTGCTGTCCATCATAGCTGCCCTTACCCATCAATACCCACATAAGACTTTGTTTGTTACTGCCCTCGCATACATTTGAGTTGAATTCAGGCAGGTAGTAGTATCCTCTGGCTGCATGTTCATAGCGGCTATTGGGACGACCTGTGTTTTCACAGTATTTCAATAGTACTTTTGTTGAGTGTAAGAGGCGATATGTTCCTAGGATTGGCCAAAAGGATTGGCCAAATTTTTTCTACCAGTCTTGCAGCTGCTGTGACAAAAGATTTAGTTGGACATGAAAAGTTTGGGACAACATAATTATTGTCATACTAGATGGGCTGGTGGTGACACAAGTCACTGCAATTTCTCTGGATGGCAAATGAAAAGATTTGGAAAAATGTCTGTCAGAAATGCAATTTGAGCTATGAAGCTCTGCTGTATACATTATATGGATGCACGATATACATCAGAACAATAAATGACCAATAATATGAATATAAAGAAATGTATATTGGCTATTTATCAGTATATAAAATGCCTCCATAATGTCATAGTAACGGTGTAAATTGTAAACTCTGATACCATGGAAGTTGGTTTAAAATTAATCATAAAACATGAAGAATGAATCATAATGGTCCATCTTTGCTCATTACATTTGAGCCTTTCTTAGTCCTCTTTTTAGAGTTTAAAATGGTAACCTCGTTGGCATCAGCCATAAGAAGTAGGTAATTATCAGTTATTATTATAGATATTTTAAAAAAAATCCATCATGTGCATCCCTGGTAAAGTGACCAAAGCATGCAGGTGCAGAATACATCTAGAGAATTGTAAATGTAAAAAGAGGCAGTTGTTCACTTTGTTTGGTGTAGTTAGGTTATAAAGAGCCACTAACAGATCTTTGGTTGGTACTGGACTCTAAATCTACTGTTACTATTATGTATACTCTAAATCAGTGATCTGCGTCAGACTATCAAAACCTGTCTGGAGTATCCTGAGTAACAACACATCTTGTTGGTCACAGAACACAATGTTATTAAGGTGGCTTAGGATAATTTAGAGGTTAATTTCAGCAGTACATGATTATAACCACCTAACCTATTTTGCGTGTGTATTACAAGTAACTTTTGACCTTTATCCTCTCTTCCCTGCTCCAGGTTATGCAATGGTCTCAGCGGCACACCCAGATCTCCAGGTGCTTGTGTCCCTCTCTCGTGTGTTCGGGCTCTCTTCCCTCTGCTCTACAGCTGAGGTGGCTGTGATTTCCCTTCTGGTCAGCACTCCCTAAGAGGCCAAGATTGCCAAGATCTGCCCCGTGGCGAGCATGACGGCCACCACGCGTGGCTCTCCGGTGGGGGGCAATGACAGTCAGGGCCAGGGCCAGGGCCAGGCACCTGATGCCCAGAGCCAGCCCCCACTGCCACAGAACCAGGTCAGTTTTAACTTTCCAGCTAATACTCGTCATCAGACCTTTCCTTACTGTCCTTCAACACACCCATCAGATTTTTTCCTTTTATGTTGAATATTTCTGATGTTGTCTCCCTTTGACTGGCTACCGCTTTCATCCAGTCCCATCACATTGTGCTCGTTTTAAATGACTGTGCATAACACTTCCTTTCCAATGGCAGGCACATATTATTCAATTAACCTGGGAAGAAAGGGGAACCGGAATGTGTTTTGTTAGCTCTCTTTTTGTACATCCACACACTGCAGCACAGTTTTTTAACAGATATTGCTCCTACCTAACCTCACACAGATGCCAAAGTGGACGAGAAGGGAGGGGAGGAGGGAGCGGAAAAGGGGGAGAAAGAGAGTGAAGGCGAGGCATCAATGAACAGAGCCTCCTGAGTGATGGATAAAGGATGTGTGTATGTGCAGGCCTGTGTTGGTTAGAGATGAGCCGTGGTGAGACGTGAGAGGCAAGCTGCCTATGTAGGTCAGCCAAGCAGAAGGAGCCTTCACCACACACCCCCACATTTCATATTTCTCAGTTGTGCATCGCTCCCGTTTATGTGTATCTCTCTTTTACTCTCTCACACACAGCTGCTCACACCACCATCATGTTCATACACACTCGTTAGACTAGGAAAGAAATGAAGAAGGGAATGGTGACATTGGAGCTGAGATGCGCATTTATTGATGCGCATTTGCTTTGTTTCTCAAACACCCCCCCCCCCAGAATTTGTTTGACAGCACCATAACAGAGATACTTACATACTAACACAGTTATGCCTCTAACACAAACATGTCAGCCCCCAGTTTTTGTTTCCTCCAGGTAGATATATCTCTGTATGCCAAATACTATGAGTATAATGACTTGAATGGCTCTGTTTAAAGGCCTTTCATGAAAGACACCTGCTTCTTTATACCTACATGTATGCACTTGGTGACCAGAACAATAGAAACCCGACACCATGCAGGAAGTGGGCCATGCCTTTCCATTGGTATATGTTACTATAGAAACAGTATAACAAATTAAGTTAATGTCTTGCTTCGCTGGTCAATAAATCATCTCAATCTGGATCTTGCATTTTTTGAAGGTTTGGTATCAGTTGCATGAAGCCAGGGTTATTTCTCATCCTTTGTTTAAGTGCTCTGTGTACACCAATGATCGAAAACAAAATTCCCCTTTGTGTCTATCAAAACACTGCAGTTGCATAGGCCTGTTCACAAGTAGCCAGATGAGCACACAAATGAATTAGAAAGCAGCCTGCAGTTTCAGAAAATGATATGACAGTGAGCTATTAGGCAGTTAGTCATGTCTCATGATCTGAGTGGTTGCTAATGATGATAGTGAAACTGTATTTGAATTGCTGTTAGGTCATAGTGAAGATAAAACAAAACTGTCCAAGACTCTTAATTTTTTTTATGGCCAGTCATATTTTGTCGTCCATACGCTTACGTACACAAAATCAAAACGGACCAATCAAGGCGTCTTGATGGTTGAGTGGGTTGATACACATGCAAAGCCACCACAACAGCTCTTCTTAGCCACATATCACCACCCTCCCTCTCACCTGGTGTTTTATGTGTCTGTGTCAACGGTCGTCCTCTGTTTTTTTGTTCTCTGGTATTAATCAGTAGGAGTTGTTCAATATGGCTTTTTCAGGGCCGATACTGATGATTAGAAATCAAGGAGACTAATAATCAATGTTTTTAACCTATATTCATTACTACTACTATATTACATTACAGTTTACTCATGTACTGTTCTTAAGTAAATTTTTCAGGTACTTTACGTGAGTATTTCCTTTTTCTGCTATTGTATGCTTCCTCTCCAATACATTTATTTGATACATTTAGTTACTAGTTACTTTGCAGATTCATATTATTCTATTGTTTGTAGGCTATTATTTGTGACAAGTTACTAGTCAGATAGTGTTGTGGACGGGACATTGTATAAGAGGATGTTGTATCAGAACCAACCTAGCACTAGTTTATTTTATTGGCAATCTGACAGAAAAATCACGGATACCGGTGATCGACATTGGCCTGATAATCGACCAGGCCAATTATAAGAGTATAACTAGCAATGGTGCGTTTAACATCACCCTCAACATATAGTTTTGTTTGTTTATGAATTATTATTTAAGATTAATGTTATAAAAAGCAAACAGCAATCATTTTTTTACATTGCCTTATTATTTGTTACTCTACTTTGTGCAGGTGTATTATGTATATGTGTTATGTATTACATTTATACATTCAATACTTTATATTAATACTGCATAAAGACTTTTTTTTATAGGTTTTCTGTTTTTGAGACCTTTCTGTCAGATTTTGTTTATATGATGCAAGCAGTGATCAATGTGCATTTGATTCTCTGGTTTTTCTAGACATCATCTCCAAACTCATCTAATGAGAACTCTCCAGTGAGCCCACCAGATGAGCAGGGCCAGGGTGATGGGCCCCCACAGTTGGAAGAGGAGGAGCCCGCCTTCCCACACACTGACCTAGCTAAGCTGGATGACATGATCAACAGGTATTTCCTCATTTGTTGACACAGAGGCTGCATCCTTAGTCACCCCCAATACTCCACCTGGGATACAGAGTGTGGACCCAAATTTAGAAACATTGTAGCCTTATTAGTCCAAAATTGCACTGATTAACTTTAGTGAGTTTCAATGCACATTTGCTTGAAAAGTTTTGCCCTTAGTCTTTATTTTCATTGTGTTTGTGACGGGTGCACATTTTTGACTGGGGGAGGGATTTCAAGACATGAGCTCTGTGGGATGCAGGTAGACATCATATATGCAACATCCATGCTTTTTATGCATCTATAGTGATTTTTCTGTTGATTTCATTTCTTTTCTCCTAGACCTCGTTGGGTCGTTCCAGTTTTGCCAAAAGGAGAATTAGAAGTCCTCTTGGAAGCTGCTATAGACCTGAGTAAAAAAGGTAGGAATATACAGAATCTGGCAAGACTTTCTAAACAAAATATTCATGTAATGCTGATTATAGGTTAGACTATAATTTGTATATATTTTGAGAACCCAAGGTGTATTTTACACATCAAAAGATCTGGAAAAGCAACAAATCTTGACATTTTATAAACTGGAACCAACAAATGTTTACTCTTTTTGCTTGAAATATGAATTAATGATATTAGAAATAGTTATTGAAAAAATAGTTATATATATATATATATATAATATATTTGATATATTGATATATGATTGATATATTTGGCTCAACCAACAGTCCAAAATATTGTCAATTTAAAGTGAAATCAAACAAAAAGCAGGAAGTGTTTAAATGCTATTGTCAAAAGAAAAAACAATAACAGTTTACTGCACTGAACATTTCATCACTAAAATCAAGCCACTGTTCACTGAACCAAATATACAAACCTTCATTTTTAGTCTATCTGCACTAATGATGTTACGTTATGAGTATCAGTATTTTGTTAACAAACTATCTTCCTTAGATCAGTGTCTGAATTGTAGTGCACACTACCCATTACATTCAGACTGCTGGAAAAATACTCAAAACATTAAATGCTTTGATGCAGTAATCAAAAGTATCATGTCAGTGTATGTTTTGCCCTGTCATAATGAGATGGAGGCCAAAGACCAGATCTTAATTTTATTCATCCAATAGACTACAGTAGACATTCCTCTACCCAGGCCATTTGAAAACGGAAACCTTAATGAATTATGTCATCATCTTGTTTAATTCTTTACATATTTTATATGAATGATCTGATATCATACGAGGGACACATTTCCTTGCAGGACTGGATGTGAAGTGTGAGGCATGTCAGAGGTTTTTCCGAGATGGTCTGACCATCTCCTTCACAAAGATCCTGACAGACGAGGCAGTCAGTGGCTGGAAGTTTGAAATCCATGTAAGTCCTCATTGCTTCTTTGTATTTTGGTACTTGGAAAAACTTGAAGCCAAGGAATCTATCTAAACAGATTATTTTAACATAATGAAAAGGGTCATATAAGCAGTAAGACTTCCCTGATAAATGAGAACCCTCTTTTGAATTTGATTCCACTTTCAGTTCCCACAAAACTACTATGTACTGGTTCAGTGGAAGGGATTAAAGGTGTTCTGAAAGGCTGACAAAAATCTATATCATTATCATGTAGCATGACTAGGCACAGCCATCTTGGCTTTATTTGTTCTCTGGAATCTTTGCCCTTATCTCTTGTATGTATGGATGTATGCATTGTTAAGATGGGGTCTTGCCTGTAAATTGAGTTTCCTGTTTGTTTTACTTAGGGCTGAGGCAACGCCAGCAGTGATCAATGATCTTTTTGTAAGAAGTAGCTGAGGCTGGCTGTTGTGTTGTATTAGCGAGATTGATCCCTTGAACCTTTTCACGGTAAATGGAGTGAGACAAGCAAGGATGTAAAGGAGCAAAACATCTTTGTTTCCTTTATTCTGAAAATCATGCTGACGAGGTTATTTGTTAAATGATGATTATTGTTATTTTTTTATGTTTAAAAAAATACGTCTGGGGCAACTGCCTGCTGTTATTTCCAGGTACCTAATGTAAACCTATCAATGAGGTATAGGTTATTGGAGGAGTTCCAAGTCAAAATGGTCATTGTTACTAAACCAGAAGTAGATTGCAGCATTACAGAGAGAGGGTTTTTCAGATGACCTTGAAATTCTCACCTACTTATGCTTTCCTTCTCTGTCTCCTGTAGTAACAAAGTTAATATGCAACTGTTTTTTTGACACACAAACCTTATTTTTATAGAGGTGCATCATCAATAACACACACCGGTTGGTGGAGCTGTGTGTGGCCAAGCTCTCTCAGGACTGGTTCCCTCTACTGGAGCTGCTGGCCATGGCCACCAACCCTCACTGCAAGTTCCACATCTACAACGGCACACGGCCCTCTGAGACTGTCCCCGCTGGAGCACAGCTGGCCGACGATGAGCTCTTCGCCAGACCACCAGACCCACGCTCTCCTAAGGTGAGTAGAGACTGCACCAGCTGACCAGACATGAAAATTATATCATTGGTCACAACTAGTTTTGTGGTCAATCACAGACTATTTTTAATTTTTATTTAAACAGAACTTTTTGAATTACATTCTGTGATTAAACAAATTGTTCTTTTTCCACTTTCTGTAGTCTAGATTGTGCTTCATGATAATACATTATTTATTCATCATACATTTTCAGGCTGTAGAAAAATCTAAATTATCTTCCTTCAGGAACAGTCATTCTGGAAACGGGCTGTTTTCTTCCTCCAGAGGCCAGTTGGCCCGTCTTTGTATCCTAGGCAGAATCCATAGAGTCACAATTTAGTCTTACCCTTAGGGCCCTTGTGAAACAAAGAGAATCCCTCTCTGGAAAAGGCTGATAATGAAATGTGGAACTCACAGTCCATAAGAACCCTAGTGCTTCTGTCAGAAAGCAGATTTTGTAAAAGAAGGTGGATACACTAGAGAATAGGAATTTTAGAGTGAAAGATGTGATGAATGCAGCGTGGGCAGGGGTCAGTTTGAACAGCACTGCAGCTCTGATCGCCTGTCTGCCTTAGTTGGCAGGGGCCCAGGATTACTTATGGTCCCACAGTCCAACGATTAAACCTGATTTGCTTTCATTTGTTTTTTTAGGGTTAAAATTTAATCAAACATTTATAAATATTAAACTGCAAAGCAAACTTTGTATTTGCTTGTACTTGGATTGACCAGGTAGGTCAGGTAGTCCAGCTATAATTCCACATTGAAATCTGATTTAACATTCTTTCAACATGTTTTGTCTTTTTCTATTTATTCCCAGGGCTGGTTGGTGGACTTAATAAACAAATTTGGCACGTTAAACGGGTTTCAAATGTTGCACGATCGCTTCATGAGCGGCCAAGCACTGAACGTCCAGATCATCGCTGCACTTATCAAGTAAGGCTATTCTGCAAATGCAGTTATTGTCAATGGGTTTCCTTAACATTTTACGGACTAGAAAAATGCTCTCCATGTAATGCTGAGGTTCTTATAAGTTTGTGTGAGCTGACTGTTGTTTTCTTTGAATTGCAGGCCTTTTGGCCAGTGTTACGAGTTCCTCACATTGCACACGGTAAAGAAGTACTTCCTTCCAGTCATCGAGATGGTTCCCCAGTTTCTAGAGAATCTAACTGATGAGGAGCTGAAGAAAGAGGCCAAGAATGAAGCCAAAAACGACGCACTGTCCATGATAATCAAGTCTCTGAAGAATCTGGCTTCTCGTGTACCAGGGCAGGAGGAGACCGTGAAGAATTTAGAGATTTTTAGGTTAAAAATGATTCTTAGGTGAGTACCACAAAATTATGTCTGATTACCAGTTCCTAAAATCTGTCATTGATTTAAGGCAATTTGAGTGCAATTATCACTATACACATTTAATATCACTTGATATTAATTAAATAAACTAAATTTTCATCCCCAGGTTATTGCAAATTTCTTCTTTTAATGGCAAAATGAATGCACTAAATGAAGTGAACAAGGTGATCTCCAGTGTGTCTTACTACACTCATCGACATAACCCTGAAGAGGAGGAATGGCTGACAGCGGAGCGCATGGCGGTGAGTTCAACTCAGCGTTTAACATTTATACTTTGAGTCTTTTCTCTGTATCTAAAATCATTTTCTCATTCTGTGTCTTTTGTCCAACCTCAGGAGTGGATCCAGCAGAACCACATCCTGTCCATTGTGCTGAGGGACAGTTTGCACCAGCCGCAGTATGTAGAGAAACTGGAGAAGATCCTTCGCTTCGTTATCAAAGAGAAAGCGCTTACAATGCAGGATCTGGACAACATCTGGGCTGCACAGGTATGCAGCACTAATACTGTTTTTCAGACAAATGCACAATAGAAGTTAACAGAGCCAAATAATTCACTCTAAGATTATCTGATAGGATACAAAGCAAGGTAAGCCAGTAAATCCTACATTACAGAAATTATGTAAATTGTTACTTTTCATTATATTCTCTAACTATGCGGTAGGGCTCGGTATTGGCAAGGACTAAGCTGCCATAACAATTAAAGTTCACTCTGGCACTTCAACTTGACACACTAAAACGACAGACACAATGAAATTGAAAAAGAATATGAAAAATAAAGTTGATCAAGTGTTCTTTTGTGACACTGAACATCATATTGTCGCTATAGTGTTAAACATATGCCTGAAGCTAGTGTTTTCAACCTCACTATAGGGGCGTAAATCTTGACAAATAAAATGCTGAGCAGAACAGAATGGGTCAGTAGCTAGGCATGTTATTTAGCATAACTAAAAGCTTCAGAGAGAACGCAACTGACATTTGTCTGTGTAGCATGATGTTTGACTTGTGATCACTTGGTTTGGTTCAATGCCCCAGGTTAAAAAAAACGCAATAATGATCTGCCTGGCATATACAGTTATTTTTAATCCATCGATGAGGACAAACATTCACAAATAGGACCAGCATGCTAGTAGCATAACAACATAGCAGCTTCCCCGTTTGGCAAACTCATCAGAGGGGGTCCCCAACACGTCACACACATGGACCACAGGTTGACACCCCAAACTTCAGCACAAGTTTGCGCCATTTGGCCATACCACCAGATTTCATGTACCAAGGCCGTTTAACCAATCAGAATGTACCTATTTTGTCAGCCGTGTCAGTCATGCAGCTTCCTGCTACTCTGCTCGAAAGCACCTGACAAGTCCAGTCAACTGGCTGTACTGCAACATCTACAGGAGCGGATTTTGTAGGCTATTCACAACCTCTTTAAAACATGAATAATTTCTTGGAAATTATTGATCCTTTGAGCCTGATATTGACGCAATATATTGGGAAAATAAATATTGTGATATATCGCTGTATGTAGTTTTTGTTTGTTTGTTTTTTTAAGCAAAGCACTACTATACAGACATATGATATTGAGTATTGCTGTATGGTAGTTGAGAGTTAAAAAAAGACTTGATGGTGACACCAGGACCTGGTTTTCAGGTTTATCATCATGGACGGATGAACCTGATAAAAGCAAAAGCGTTGGTCTCACAATAAGTTCTTTGTACAACAAGTGTTGCTGACGTTTTGACTTCTTCGAAACTTAGAGTGGGGAAATATTAAAATAAAGCTGAAATGTAAATGTATTAGATTAGTATGCAAAATAACATCCAGTTAAAGAACATGGCACGTATCATTGTACTGAATTAAATTTTGTTTTACATAATTAGTTTCATTTATTCCTGTAACAGAAAAAAAGCTGCAGTTGTTCATTCCACACAAAAAGTACAACTCCCCGCTGTTAATTGCCAGTTGTCTGCATTGCAGCTGCAGCACATCCCTGACACTGCTGAGATGTCTGGCTCTCGTTGACATTCCAAGTATTTTGTTAACCCAACAGTTTGGTTGTTGTCTCTGTATATCTGCAGGCTGGTAAGCATGAGGCCATTGTGAAGAATGTCCATGACCTCCTAGCCAAGCTGGCGTGGGACTTCTCACCCGAGCAGCTTGATCACCTTTTTGACTGTTTCAAGGTGAGGAAGAGTTGTATTAATCACTTCGTCAATCGCAGATTATAAAGGCTTCTTGTACACAATATGTTTTATTTGTTCATTTGGCTCTGACCTAATCACACTACGAATGCATAGTACCATGTCAACAATATCCCTTTTATGCAAGGTCCTAACATCTGCACTTGGTTGTTTCTCCTTTGCAGGCAAGCTGGACCAATGCCAGCAAGAAGCAGCGTGAAAAACTGCTGGAGCTTATCCGGCGCTTGGCTGAGGATGATAAGGATGGCGTGATGGCCCACAAGGTCCTTAACTTGCTGTGGAACCTGGCACACAGCGATGATGTGCCTGTAGACATCATGGATCAGGCTCTTAGTGCTCACATCAAGATATTGGATTACAGTTGCTCCCAGGTACATGTTGGGGGATTCGTGGGGAATATGTTTAAAGGTGAATGATGTGCAAAATAATTTATGGACTTGCTCATTTAACATAACATACTGAGAATGTTAAATATTTACTCACAGGACAGAGACACGCAGAAGATTCAATGGATAGATCGCTTCATAGAGGAGCTACGAACCAATGACAAATGGGTGATCCCAGCCCTGAAGCAAATCAGAGAGATCTGTAGCCTCTTTGGAGAAGCCCCTCAAAATCTTAGGTAAGTTCATGGTAAAATCATTTTTATATAACAGGAACAGGAAGATTAGTGATATGAAATGTGTGTTTTTAAGTATTTTATTCAGAATTATTCATGTTTATTTCACACATAATGCATGAACAGCCAACATTTTTTACCTTCCTGGCATTTTGAGCTGATGCTTGTCAACGTGAATGCTTACGGCCCACAAGAGTAAACAGCCTAGCAGTTTAGCATTTTATCATTGCAAGATAACAACAGAATTGTCCTGCGTAAAATCATTGAAGTGCAATAATTAACCATCAGAGCTAATCGGCAGGACTGAGCAATACACCCAAATTTTTAAACTGATGTGAAATATCGCTGTCTATACCAATTAGTCTTAATAATTCTGATACGTAACTTCTGTTGTGACCTTGAGGCCCCTTACATGAAATATTAGCTATTTGGCCCTGTTTTTATTTTTTTAGTTGGGATGGTCTGGGGCAACAGATTCTCAGTGTTCTTTGAGTACGCTGATATGAGCTGGAAGGTGCACTTCCCTTGTTTGCCTAGTTACACTGTAACAATGTAAATCTGGTAACTGCAATTTAAAGATGTCAATGGATAATGTTGGTAGACGTAACTTCAACCTTACCAACACCAAGTCCATGCCTAAACTAAATCACATCCAACCAGTTGAAAATGCCCACCATGTCTCCAGCTGACTAGCTAGTCATTTGTCCAATCTATTAGCTAGCTTGTCAAGCAAATGTTTAGTAAAATTTAAAATGTACTGTTTGTGACACATGAATAATTTGTTAAATCATAGTGTTTTTTTGATGCAGACATTTTGACTTATGGTAGAAATAGCACAGTTGTCAGGATCTGTAGTTAAAAAAACAAACGAACAAAAACTCGATCGGGAATCACATCGCTAACAAAGCTGGCCATTAATATAATGTTACAATGTTAAATTTGTGAAATTATTCTAAGATTGATTTGAAGTGATATTGTTTAGCATTAATCATAAATTATTTTTGATTTTAAACTTCTAGTCAATATAGAACATATGTAGTATACATGCCTGTTGTTTTTCAGAAAGAAAATGCCAATTAACATACAAACGAACTTAGTGGGGTAAGTTGAGAGCTAATTCCAGGGTTCTACCTATTTCTGTGTTACGTCAAGTCTAACTTTCTCTTTGACATGTTTATGATATGTACTATATAAAATGTCATTCTCTGTCATGGATCTGCTTAAGCAATTCTTTCTTGGGTTTCATCTCAAATGACTCATTCCTCATCCTGTTCAAAGCCCTGCACATGTGCAGTACAGTCAAGAAAGATACCAGATACTTGTAGTCTGACCAATGGCTAAGCAATTAGCTCTACATTTTTGGTTTTGAATAACGTTTGAATTATTTTATCTCCTCTGCTCTTGCTGTTAGAAACCCTGGCAACCCATCTATGCCTATCAATCACATTCTTTATAACACTTGACCTTCGGTTTAAGAAATTAGAAAATTAGGCTAAAAGAGAAACACAGATTAGTTGGACTGAAAACTCTTACAATATAAAGTAGGCTCTAATTAATACTGAGTGATTGATAATGATAATCCTTGCTCATTATCATTATGATTATGTTAAATGGTTAGCTTCATGTCATTCAATTTCACTATTAATATCATTTGAAAATTGCTTGTGATGCAATAGTTTGTTTATATTGAATGTCTTTTTACGTTGGATGAAGTTAAGGTGTGGTCACTCGAAGCAAGCGAAGTCCAAAACATTAATGAGTCATGGTTACCATGATCACTGAAAAGCAGACACCTTTGGGTAACCTCAGATATGCATAATTTCTCTAGAAGCACTTGTTGGGAGTTTCTGTGCAGTTTATCAGTACTGAGCACAAGCAAGAGTGCATCTACATAATAGTCCATCAATCTAGACAGTAACACAACTGAATGAAAGGTCCTTTGAGATGGAGCCCCATTCTTCCTGATGCCAGCTCTTTTCAGCGCAAATCACTCGGTGCAAAATATCAGGGATATTTCATGCCTTGTACCCACTCTTCAAATCTATTCTAATATTGTTTTCCTGCATTTCAAATGCATATGGATAATTTACTGAAAAAAATGTAATAACATTGGAATGTATTTTGAAAAAACTTCTACAGTGTAATGTACAGTGTACAGTGTAATGTAGCCACTGCTAATAAGTCAACTGAAGTCATAATTTATCTGCAGAATTTTAATAAATCCAAGCCACTTTTTTTCTTCCAATCTGAACTGATTTAAGTACATTTCAAATTCCCATGTGGCTCTTCTTTGTTTGGTGGATATCAAAAGTTAATCATGGATTGCAGGCTCATTTGGATTTTGAGTTTAGCCATTTGTGTGGAAAACAAGGCAGGAAATGGCCTTTTTATGATATGACCTCTTCTGCTGGTTATTCTCTGAAAGACACACACACACACACACACACACACACACATACACAAATATACCAAAAGCTGCTTTCTATATGTCCCTGATAGACACAAATGAGCCAAATCAGCCATGCTTTGTTTTCCCAATTTGGAAAATGTGTTACTGAATGTACAGTAAGTAATGTCTGCTTAATTCTCACTTTTTTTGTCTTTCTTGCTTCCTCACTGAATTTTTGTCTTTCTCCCTCTTACAACCTCCACTACTCCTGCTATTCTCTCTTTAGTCAAACCCAGAGAAGTCCTCATGTGTTTTACCGCCACGACCTGATCAACCAGCTGCAGCATAACCATGCACTGGTCACCCTGGTGGCTGAGAACCTCTCGGCCTACATGGAGACCATGAGGCAGTTCTCTAAAGGTACACTGTCAAAGACAGAAATGGAACCGGTGTTTATTCAGACGTTTCATTTGTATAGGTACAGCAAAAGGTTCAGTGATGTGCACTGTCTGTACTCTTACTATATGTTCTTTTACAGAAGAACAAGCTGAGTTTGACCCACAGACGGTCAGGCCAGGAAGCCGCTACAGCCATGTCCAGGAAGTACAGGAGCGACTAAACTTCTTGAGGTACAACACAGCATAATCATCCCACACTCAAATACATGAATTTTAACTAAAGGAGTAATGATTTCTGCCGGGTCAGTCTAGGGGTCTTGTTGGTGGGGTGTATAAGTTTAGCTATATGTCCGGAGTGAGTGCATGATAATATTGTAAAGAAGAAGGGACGGCTGATTCCGAAACTACAGCAATGAAAATTTAATTTTAAAGTGGAAATGGCAACAAAAGAATTAGCAACATATGTTGTCCCTTGTGGAAACAAGATTCCAAACTGAAGCAGTTGTGTTTCACTTGCGCCCCTGAGCAGTCAGAAGGAGTGAGAAGCAGTAAATTACGAGCAGTCGAAAAAAAAAGGATTTTCAAAAATTGTGAATCATCGCAACCCATGGGCGCATACAGTCAAAATGTGCACAAAAGTGTTAGGTAGATGAGTCTAAGTATCTAGGATTAGTTATGGAGACAAACAACCAAATGCATGAACTCCTCTGTGCTGATGCCTGGCAGAGACAGAGCTAACAGGGTTTTAGGGAACTACACCTAAAACCTGAGAATGGAAGAAGGAGAAATCTAATTATTGTGCATATTCTACACAATGTACAGTTTAATTCAGAGCTAATATGTCACACGCTAATACAACCTAAGTCTAAGACTCTATATTGTGTTCATTAGCTTGGTCAAGGACAAATGTGGGTAATTACAGAGAAGCAAGTGGTACCCAGAGACTTCACCCCCACTAGCAATTATGATGCAAGTCTTGGACCAACTACAACTTGACAAGCGTGTTTTTGTAACTCTCGGGCCACCAGTGTCCACCATTGATCGTCTTGTTTTTTTCTTGTCAGGTTCCTGCTTAAAGATGGCCAGCTGTGGTTGTGTGCCCCTCAGGCTAAGCAGATCTGGAAGTGTCTGGCCGAGAATGCAGTGTTTCTCTGTGACCGTGAGGCCTGCTTCAAATGGTAGTGTGCAGTTGGATCTCGCCTTAGATCTTGCCTTTAGCTTGAATAAATTCCCTTCTATCTGTTTATCAGCATGTCTGTTCTGAATGTAGTGTTACTTTCCTGCCACCCAACAGGTACTCAAAGCTGATGGGTGATGAGCCCGACCTGGACCCAGATATCAATAAAGACTTCTTTGAGAACAACGTTCTACAGTTGGACCCCTCACTGCTCACGGAGAACGGCATGAAGTGCTTTGAGAGGTTCTTCAAGGCTGTCAACTGCAGGGAGGGCAAGCTGGTAGCAAAGCGCAGGGCCTACATGATGGATGACCTGGAACTCATAGGCTTGGACTACCTTTGGAGGGTGAGGAGATGTGTTGTGACAGGCACACATAAATGGGTGTTTTTGTTTATTGGGAAAGGAGGCAGATGGTTTTGATAGTGCCTTTCAGCTTTTATGCCTATCATCTTTCCATTGTCTGCTTTGAATTTTTATAATGGCTATAAGAAACAAAATTGGATATCTTGAAAACTGGAAAAGGAAATCTCCATTTAGTCTCCTTGAGCACCACTTAAATCAGAAATCATACCAATGATTGTGAAGCTTCTGTTTAAATGTAATTTGCATTTGGTGGGGAAACAGTGGTGATAAGCTGTAGGTCTGACTGCATGACGAGTTATGCTGTGTGGTTGCTTTGGACAAAAGCGTGTGCCAAATTAATGGATGTAAACAGTTAGGCTCACATTGCTCACAGACTCACACTCTGCTCTACGCCAACTTTTAAAACTCGATATGATGGCGATGACTTGTGACACATGAGCAACAGCTGCTCTGTGGTTTGTCCCTCTTGTACACTAGAGCTGCAAAGATTATTAATTAGTTGTCAACTGGTAATATTTATCGGCAAATATCTGGATCATCAATTGATGATCAATTTTTGAAGGAAAACAAGTCCAAATCTCTGATTTCAACTTCATAAATCTGAATGTTTTCTCGTGTCTTTACTCCTCTATGACAATAAACAAAATATCTTGGTTGTTTTTGTTACAAAATAATAGAGGACCTTATCTTGGGTTTTGGAAAACACTCATTGTCCATTGTCTGACATTTTATAGACCAAACAAAAAATTAATTATTCAAGAAATTATTAATTTAATGTTTAGTTGCAGCCCTACTGTACACTTGGCATTGTAACCTTGTGATAGTAATTGTGTTGTTATTGAAAGATAAGTTTGCAGTGGCAATTAAACATGAGATCTAGCCTTCCCCCAGAGTCAGTTGTTCCGGGTTTTGTCATCCTGTTTTTCATTCTATTTGCAAATGATAAAAAAGCAGCCCTGTAGTACATTGTGGCTTTTGTTCTGAGTGGTCAGTGATGAGATCCTCTTAACCTTGGTGCTTTAGACTTCAACAGACATGTATGCTTGAAAGTCAGACTCTCTGCTCTTGAGTGTGTTGACGAGCCCTTCTCTTCATAGCCTTTTTTCCATATTCTGCTCTCTCCCAGGTGGTAATTCAAGGAAGTGATGACATCGCCAGCCGAGCCATAGACCTACTGAAAGAGATCTACACCAATCTTGGACCAAAACTGCAAGTCAATCAGGTACATTAACTGTTGTGTTTCAGAAATGTATTAAAATCTTTTTCTGTAAGGACAAGCGATTTATATTTATCATTGTCATCTATTTTTGCTCCCTTTTTAGGTCGAAATTCATGAAGATTTCATCCAGTCGTGTTTTGACCGTCTGAAGGCATCCTATGACACCCTGTGTGTGTTAGATGGAGACAAAGACAGCATTAACTGTGCCCGCCAGGAGGCAATACGCATGGTGCGAGTTCTTACTGTGCTCAAAGAGTACATCAATGAGTGTGACAGTGACTACCATGAGGAGAGGACTATCCTGCCTATGTCCAGGTACAGTCACTATGACATTGTGCTTAATCTGTCAAAATACATTACAGTGTATCACATACATACACCTTGCAGTGCCATTTTGAATAAGAGAAAATGACAGGAATATGAAAAATCAACATTATCACAAACCTAGAAACACACATGGTCACACATTAGAATTCATGTACATTGTTGGATAAGTTAACTGAGGGCCTTTGTTTTCCCTTTGTTCGAGAACAAGAGTTTATTTGCTTGATTCACATTTATTGCCATTGCCTAATTTCTGTTTCACTTAAACTTCACATTCTTCCATTCCTCCTGCAGAGCTTTCCGCGGGAAGCACATCACATTGATCGTCCGTTTCCCCAACCAGGGGCGTCAGGTGGATGACTTGGATATTTGGTCACACACCAACGACACAATCGGCTCGGTTCGGCGTGGCATCCTAAACAGGATCAAAGCTAATGCTGCACATACCAAGATAGAGCTCTTTATTGGTGGGGAGGTTGTTGATCCAGCTGACGACAGGAAGCTGATTGGACAGCTCAATTTGAAGGACAAAACGGTGAGAATGTTGGATGGATGTTATTTTTTGGCACCAAAAAGAAATATTTTCTATAAAGGTCTAGTGCTGCCTTCTTTCTGCTTTTTATATGCATACATAAGATAGGAACTTTCATCGTTCAAATAAGTGATCCTAGCTGCTGTGTTCACCTCAAAAGCAACTCTTATTTTTAAGCCAGAAGGACTGTAAAACTAATGCATTAACTCACTGTGATGTTTGTGTATAGCTGATAACCGCCAAGCTGACCCAGGTGAGTGCCAACATGCCCTCAAGCCCAGACAGCTCCTCTGATTCATCCACTGGCTCTCCTGGTAACCATGGCAACCACTACAGTGATGGACCCAACCCTGAGGTGGAGAGCTGTCTTCCTGGTGTGGTAAGTTTATAGCGCAAATATTTTATTAACCCTATAAACCAATGTTCTCGTTACCTCCAAATTATATACACTGCTTAAATTAATTGAACGCACATCAGATCTTAATGAACAAATTATTCAAGTTGAAAATCTTTACTGATGCATCTTGTATAATTTGAGCGTAAAATGTCATAACCGTCAGAGTAAATAATGGAAATCACAGGCTGATCCAACTTGTGTGAATATTATCACAGCAACTCATAATGTGACTCAGTAGTTTGTATGGCCCCACGTGCCTGTATGCACTCCCGACAATGTCTTAGCATGCTCCTGACGAGTCGGCAGATGGTGTCCTGGGGACATCCTCCTAGATCTGGATCAGAGCATCAGTGAGCTGTTGCAGTACTTGGCGGCGTCAGATGCACAGATCCAAAACGTCCCATAGGTGCTCACTTGGATGTAGTTCAGTGGAAGGTGAGGGCTAGTCAATGGCATCAATGCCTTTGTCATCCAGGAACTGCCTACACACTCTGGCCATATGAGGCCGGGCATTGTCCTGCACCAGGAGGAACCCAGAGCCCACAGCACCTGACAATCGCTCTGAGGATTTCATCCTGGTACCCAGTCAGGGTACTGTTGGATATGACATGGATTTACTTCCCCAGGCCATCACTGACCGACTGGCTAACATGTCATGCTGTCATGCTGGAGGATGTTACAGGCAGCGTAACGTTCACCACAGTATCTCCAGACTCTTTCACACCTGACATGTGCTCAGTGTGAACCTGCTCTCATCTGTGAAGGGAACTGGGCGCCAATGGCAGACCTGCCAATTCTGGTGTTCTCTAGCAAATGCCAATGGAGCTGCACGTCGCTGGGCTGTGAGTACAGGTCCCACTAGAGGACATCAGGCCCTCATGCTACACTCGTGGACTCTGACAGTTTGGTTAGCAACATACACACCAGTAGCCTGCTGGAGGTCACTTTGTTTTGCTCTGGCAGTGCTCCTCCTGTTCTTCCTTGCACAGAGGAACAGATTCTGGTCCTACTGCTGGTTTGATGCCCTTCTACGACCCTGTACAGCTCTGCTTGTGGAACGGCAGGTCTCCTGGTATCTCCTCCATGCTCTTGAGACTGTACTGGGAGACACAGCAAAACCTCTTGCGACCACACCCATGGATGTGTCCTCCTGTTAGAGCTGGACTTCCTGTGCAACCTGACTGGGCTGCAGGAACCACCTCATGCTACTAGCAGTGACAAGGACACTGGTAGAAGAATCAGTCAGTAGTGATAAAAACGTGCAATTGTCTGTAGCCACCACATGCAAAACCATTCCCTTTTTGGGGGTTGTCTTGCTTTTGCCTCTCGTTGCACCTTTTGTCACTTTCATGTGCACCAAATCAGGTGACACTGATTCACTATCATTTGTGTTTCCTAAAAAGAAAGATTGATATCCCTGAAGTTTAACTGACTTGATGTTGTGCTATAATGATTAAGTGTGCCCTTAGTCTTTTTAGCACTGTACATCTGTCACGATATCAAAGACTGGGTGATATATTTTGTTTTGTTTTAATTCAATTATTTTAATGTGTGAAAAATGTGTATAAGATTGTGTTTTTTGGATTCTATGATCGCAATTGTTAACTGGACATTATTTAATTTTTTCATTTATTCATCAGATTGTGTATTTATTAATTTATTTTAGTCAGTTAGAAAACCCTTTTATTATACATCACATTGAGAGGTCGAAACCAGAATATGAAAATGTCAGCATCACTTGGCCCTAGTTTTGTGTTTGTCAGTATGTGAGCAGCAGAGCTCCCTGTAACACCCTGTACCTTATTTTACAGATTATGTCGCTGCATCTGCGATACATCTCCTTCCTGTGGCAGGTGGCTGACCTGGGCTGCAACCTCAACATGCCACTGCTCAGAGATGGAGCTCGAGTTCTCATGAAACTCATGCCTCCAGGTGCGCATACAGCTGTGATTTGAATACTAAACTGCCAGTTAACTCAATGACAACATAAACATAGACTGACAGAGACACACAGGGACAGCATTTACTCCGTGGTCATGTTTGTGCCATTTCTCTGTCCTTAGATAACACTACAGTGGAGAATCTGCGAGCTGTGTGTCTGGACCATGCCAAGCTCGGTGAGAACAGCCTCAGCCCTTCACTGGACTCGCGTTTCTTCGGCCCGTCACCCTCACAAGTGCTCTACCTCATCGAGGTGGGTCCCGATGTATTGTGATACTGTCTTTGCTCATTTTTCATCTTCTCAACTTGTGATGTAGTAGTGTAATTTTGTGTGTTGATTTGGTGTGTGAACAGCACTATTACATCTCTATTAATAATCATTACATAGTTTATGAATATGTGATGTGTCTCACAAGGAAATATGTAGCTGGAGAATTGCAGTGAATAAAACATTTAAAACATGCACCACATTTGAGAGATAGCACATTTACACACATTTATCCTGCTGTGTTTTCACTAATCTTGCCTATTTTCTAGGTTGTTTATGCTTTGCTGATGCCAGCCAGTGCCACTCTGGGTGAGGATGCCAGCGACTTCCAGTACAACTTCTTGAAGAGTGGTGGGCTTCCCCTGGTGTTGAGCATGCTCACCAGAAACAACTTCCTCCCATCGGCAGACATGGAGACTCGACGTGGAGCTTACCTCAATGCACTGAAGATCGCAAAGCTCCTTCTTACTGCTGTAGGTTTTGGGCATGTGAAGGCTGTGGCTGAAGCCTGCCAGCCCAACGCTGAGGGAAATATTCCTGTCTCACCGGTTAGGCCACACACACACACACCCCTCACCGACATACCTATATGATTGTTTCCTTAAGAATTTGAATCTGACATGTCTATATCTTTCTCCACTCTGCAGATTAATCAGGCCACTCATGACCAGGCCCTGGTCCTCCAGAATGCCCTGCAAAACATCCCTAACCCTGCCTCAGAATGCATGTTGCGCAACGTAGCCATCCGCCTGGCCCAGCAGATTTCTGATGAGGTTACAGAAAATGTAAGGAACAGATTTTTCACCAATCTGTTAGAATATCGTGAACTAGTTAAGGTACTGAATTTTAATGAATAGTTTTAATCTGCACTGTATTTCAGGTAGTAATTTAAGGATAAATGTCTAAATAAAAAAGCTGATTATAGAAGCAGATACCAAAACCTGAAAAATGTATTATGTAATATCATGTTGAGTGTACATAAAGGAGACCAGAAGATAGTAAGAAATGTATGTCCAAACAAACACTGGATAAGTAGACGAAAATCAATTTTGGTTGAGTGGTGCAGTCTGTAATGGCTTTTATGGGACTTTTTTTCACCAGAATTTCTTCCAGGCATCGAAATACATCCCAGACATTTGTGTGATCCGAGCGGTTCAGAAAATAGTTTGGGCATCAGGCTGTGGCACCGTGCAGCTCGTCTTCAGTTCTAATGAAGAGATCAGCAAAATATATGAGAAGGTAAGTTGACTTTTGCAAGTTTAATCTAATTTTTTTAGAAAAGTCTCACGTCTTATAAATTGAAAGTAAGCAAGCTCTCCATTAGAGTAAAATCTGTGCTGCTCTCCCTTCCATGATAGACGTGATATGTCTTAGAACCGAGCAGACAAGAGAGTAAAAGGCCCTAAGCTTTGAGTAAGGTACAATGAAATAACGAAACAAAGAGCTCTTGGTGGCCTTAGTGGAAGCAGTGCAGTGCAATGCTATATGTATTTTTTGCATAATATCTTTGTCTGTCTTTTTCTCGTTAGACAAATGCAGCAAAGGAGCCAGATGGGGAGGATGAGCAGGTGTGTTGTGAGGCCCTGGAGGTAATGACACTGTGTTTCGCCCTCATGCCAACGGCTCTGGACACACTCAGTAAGGAGAAGGCCTGGCAGACCTTCATCATAGATTTGTTGCTTCACTGCCACAGCAAGTAAGTAGACCAAGATGCATGTCACCCAGTTGCTGAAAGAAAAAATTGAGACATTCTCATCTCGAATGTTATGATGGTGATGGTGTCATTTATGTGAAACAGATCTGTGCGTCAGATGGCCCAGGAGCAGTTTTTCTTGATGGCAACTAGGTGCTGTATGGGCCATCGACCCCTTCTCTTTTTCATCACCCTCCTATTCACTGTGTTGGGGGTGAGTGGCTATACACTTTGTTTTCTTAAAGACCATAATTTACTGTTTGAATTTACTGTTTACAAGATCCTAATGCTGAATTGTCCATGTGCAGAGTACAGCCAAGGAGCGCGCCAAACATGCCGGAGACTACTTCACTTTACTCAGACACCTTCTGAACTATGCCTATAACAGCAACATCAACCTGCCAAATGCTGAGGTGCTCCTCAACAATGAGATTGACTGGCTGAAACGGATAAGGGTAAAGAAGCTCTTTAATCTCATGACTGACCTGTTACTGTGTTATTAGTGTTTGTTATGCCCTCTGAAAAGACAATTTTAGGTTACTGAATGTTTGCCATTCACAGTCAAAATGGTGGTACTCAACATGTTTCCCTCACATTTACTAGGATGAGGTTAAGAGGACTGGGGAGACTGGTGTGGAGGAGACCATTCTG
Organism: Diplodus sargus; assembly: GCA_903131615.1. Taxonomy (NCBI): domain Eukaryota; kingdom Metazoa; phylum Chordata; class Actinopteri; order Spariformes; family Sparidae; genus Diplodus; species Diplodus sargus. The sequence continues at coordinate 4,379,540 of CAEMYA010000012.1, forward strand.
GAGGGCCACCTTGGGGTCACCAAAGAACTTTTAGCCTTCCAGACACCAGAGAAGAAGTACTACATTGGGTGTGAGAAAGGAGGAGCGAACCTTATTAAGGTATAACAAATGGACCACACCTGAAGAAGAGAAGAAAACCACCTCTTCTGTAATTTTGTCTCCTTTGTTTGAACATTACTAACAGATTGCTTCTCCTTTCCTTCTTGATTAGGAGCTGATTGACGACTTCATCTTCCCAGCGTCTAATGTGTACCTGCAGTACATGAAGAGTGGGGAGTTCCCCACAGAGCAGGCCATCCCAGTGTGCAGCACCCCCGCTTCCATAAACGCTGGCTTTGAGCTCCTTGTTGCACTTGCCGTGGGCTGTGTACGCAACCTCAAGCAAATAGTCGACACCCTCACTGACATGTACTACTTAGGTAGGGAGACACCAGTGTGGCATAGTCATTGATGCATTTTACTGACCACTTGCAAGTTACATCATGCATGAGGTTTCTTCCTTCTCCTTCCAGGTTGCGAGACACTGACAGAATGGGAGTACTTGCCTCCAGTGGGGCCACGGCCCAACAAAGGCTTTGTAGGATTAAAGAACGCAGGGGCCACCTGTTATATGAACTCAGTCATTCAACAGCTGTACATGATCCCTCCAATCCGGAACGGCATCTTGGCCATTGAGGGCACAGGCACTGACGTGGACGATGACATGTCAGGGGATGAGAAGCAGGAGAATGAGGTACATTGAGGGTTTGTTTAGCAATAAAGCTTTTGCCCAATGACGATGTTTATCCTTTTTCCGAATCCTGTGACTGACAAAAGTGGCTAACTCGAGGCTCGCAGGCCATGTAGGCTGAGCGAAGAGCTGAGGGCATCATATAAAACAGCACCAGCTTAAAGGACTAATTTATACAAATTATCAGATCATAATTTGGCAATTATTTCTCAGTGTTGTGTGTCACCAATAGACAAAATGACATACAGTCGCAAAAAGTTACACAAAACAAATTTGGCTGTGATGACTTGTAAGTTATGTTTCATCTTTTTGTTCTGTTTCTACAGAGTAACGTGGATCCTCGTGATGAGGTGTTCAGCTACCATCATCAGTTTGATGATAAACCCTCCAGCAAGTCAGAGGACAGGAAGGAGTACAACATCGGTGTATTACGTCACCTACAGGTCATTTTTGGACATCTGGCTGCATCCAGATTGCAGTACTACGTCCCAAGGGGATTCTGGAAACAGTTCAGGTATGAAAGACTCAAAAGTTGACTCAAGACTCAAAGTAGTTTTGCTTTGATATGCAAATTGCCTGTTTAATAAATGCAAATGTCTTATTGTCTTCTCTCCATTCTAGGTTATGGGGTGAGCCAGTGAACTTGCGGGAGCAGCATGATGCTCTGGAGTTTTTCAACTCTTTAGTAGACAGTCTGGATGAAGCTTTGAAAGCCCTGGGCCACCCTGCCATGCTCAGCAAGGTGCTGGGTGGGTCCTTTGCTGACCAAAAGATCTGTCAGGGATGCCCCCACAGGTTAGTGCATTCCTTTCTCCTGTGCTAATAGTTTGAAGAACTAAAAACTTAAGATTGCATTGGGTTCTCGTTTTCTAATAATTTTTTGTGTTGTCAGGTATGAGTGTGAGGAGTCGTTCACGACACTCAACGTAGACATCAGAAACCACCAGAACCTGTTGGACTCCATGGAGCAGTATGTTAAGGGAGATCTGCTTGAGGGGGCCAACGCCTACCACTGTGAGAAGTGTAACAAGAAGGTGAGTTGTTAGACTCTGACACTCAAAGTGCATTGGTAAAATAAAGGAGGCCTTGATGGTTGCCCATTAATGGCTTACCCAAAAGTATCTGTTGCATTCTGACCAGAGAGGTGACCTGTGATGTTTGTTCCCCTTGTCAGGTGGACACTGTGAAGCGCCTGCTCATTAAGAAGCTGCCACCTGTCCTGGCCATCCAGCTGAAGCGCTTCGACTACGACTGGGAGAGGGAATGTGCCATCAAGTTCAACGACTACTTTGAGTTCCCCAGAGAACTAGACATGGAGCCGTACACAGTAGCTGGTGTGGCCAAGTTAGAGGGCGATGATGTCAATCCAGAGAACCAGGTTATCCAACAGAATGAACCATCTGAACCCACACCCCCAGGCAGCTCCAAGTATCGTCTGGTGGGAGTGCTGGTTCACTCAGGCCAGGCCAGCGGTGGACACTACTATTCCTACATAATCCAGAGGAACGGGGGTGATGGCGAGAAGAACCGCTGGTATAAGTTTGACGATGGGGATGTGACTGAGTGCAAGATGGACGATGAGGAGGAGATGAAGAACCAGTGCTTTGGAGGGGAATACATGGGCGAGGTGTTTGATCATATGATGAAAAGAATGTCGTACCGCAGGCAGAAGCGCTGGTGGAATGCCTACATCCTATTCTATGAGCGTATGGACTCACTGGACAAGGACAGCGAGCTTGTCAAATACATCTCGGAGTTGACCATCTCCTCCACCAAGCCGCATCAGGTCAAGATGCCTGGTGTCATTGAGTGCAGCGTCCGCAAGCAGAACGTCCAATTCATGCACAACCGAATGCAATACAGCCTGGAATATTTCCAGTTCATTAAGAAACTTCTGACCTGTAACAGTGTCTATTTAAACCCTCCTCCAGGTATGTATCATTTTTTTCTGTTTGCTGCTAAACGATTTTTTAAATGCAAAACTAAATCAGTGAATCGTATGTGTTGTAGTATATTACAGAATAATAAAAAACTAAATTGCTGTAGTTGGCTACATAACCGTAACTCAAACATCCGGTGGGATGCTTTAGAAGTACTGTATGAACTCTGGAAACAAACTGCAACAAAGACGACACAGGAGTTTGCTCTGGCAACAGATATTGTGTTGGTAAATGATGGTGGTGAATACAACTGCGTTTTTATTAGCTCAATATTCCCATGCTGTGTAGCTGTTTTCATTTATCATTCCAGTGACAGGGACACTATTTTATTTAATCACAAAAGGCCAATTAAAACTAAAAACCTCTTCTGGGATTGAGACCTTGCCAAGAGGGCAGCTAAAATAAAGCTGCAGGTAAAATGATACAAAACTAGGCAACGGATAAAACAGTTCTAGGAAAAGTAAATTAAGCAACCAACAGAAATGGCATTAACTAGGCAAGTAGTTGGCGTGGGTCGGTATACATGGGTAGTACATCAGGGATCAACAATATTAATCAGGAATTTCTGCCACTGCAAACACATGGTCGTTTTTCCATTACTTCTGTCAGCCTGGCTGTCCTCGGTTTGACTCAGCACGGCAGCCCGGCACGGACGGGTTTTGCATTACCATCACATGTGGGTTACCTGCTTGAAGGTGTATCTTAAAACAATGATGCACTTGTCTCGATCCCTGTAGTGCAGTGTGAAATAGTTTGAACCCGTTTCACTTACTGTAACTTGTTCACAGTAAAAGCCCCACGTTATTTAGTCATGCAAAAGCTTTTATTATGAAGCAGTATTACAGGAAATGCTGTGTTTTCACCAGCAGTAATTAATTATGGCTCCTGAAACAGCTGAAAGTGAACACGACAAAACAATAACATCAGATGTCTGAATGTACAAACAAGATGAGAGAAACTAAAGAGTTCAGCTACAAAAGCTACAAAAGTCCTGCACAGACACGAGATCAGCATCGATTTAAGGGAGTTGGTCAGAGTTGCGAGACGTCACCCGGGCCGGCTTGGAGATGGGGCGGCCGCAGCTTGGTCCTACTCTGGAGCAGGCCCATCACCGGCTAAGCTAAACTCAGCACAGTTAAACTGCTAATGGAAAAGCAAATTGGTGCGGCTCAGTTTGACTCGCCACAAGTGCTAGTGGAAAAATGGCAATAGTTCGATCCTTGTGTTTGCAGGAAAAATGTGATTTCTTGTAGCTGCACAGTCTCACATCACTCTTCCAGTTATGTCTCTGCATATCCAATAACAGAGAGCTGAAGTTATCATCATGTCTCTTAGGCAATTCAAAGCTTTTCTCTTAAAGACAAAGCAGCTGCCATTATAATTGTATCACTAATCTCTGGCTTGCATTACACACATTTGAAAGTGATGGTTATACGCAGCATCCCCGTGGAGGGAAATGGTGTTCAGTAGTGTTGAGCAAGGGCTGCCGAGAAAGCACTCCCCCTTTTAATACATTATTAATGGAGCCAGAGCCTTGTAATGTTCCACTGGAAAATAAATATTAGAGGGAAGTCATCAGAACAGAAGCACTTGATCGGACAGAATGCTTCAGATCATGAAGAACTTTCCTTTCAGAGCAAAGTGATTTTTAAAAACAAACTTAATTTGTATGCTGTGTTTTTATACAATCCATCTACTGCTGCAATACAGTGAGCAAGAATATTAGTTTTAATGTATTGATTTTAAATGTTACTGATTGGCCCAACTCAGAGATCAGGGGATGTTATTTTGTAGCTTACTGTGAGCCATTAGCACTGCTGTCTCTATCTGAGCTGACTGCTTGCCAGTTGCCGTGTTACCGTCTGCATTTTCTGCAACATCATTTTTTGGCATTCAGTGTCTTTACGTCACTATTTATAATGTTATGTAATATGTATATAAAACAGGCCTGCTGTCTGTTATAACTAGGACACATTATTCATTGTTTTGACTTTGCACTGTTTGGATTTGAAATGATGACGATGAGTTCAGAGAGCCAACCTTCGGCTTCAATTTGAGGATGTATAGGAATTATATAGATTGTATAAAACAGATAAGTCATATTGATATTTCTCCAGTGGGATTGAGTGCCTAAACAAAGGAAAATGTGTCATTGCCCTGCCGGCGTACCTGCAGACTACAGTGTACATTTTCGGTATGTTGCGGTGTATACTAAACATATCCACGTTAGAGTTGCGTGCTTCGTGAAGGTCAGGCTCAATGAATCGTTGCTAATAAGGCGTTTTGGCAATGAGTAAACTGTAGCTTTCTACATCGGTCTGTGTGTGTAGCTACATAGTTTTCTTCAATACTGCAACATAAACTGACGCCAACTGGAGCAAATTGCCTGAAGGATTTTCGCTGTGTTTTATTTATCACTGCTCCCTTCTATTAGGACAAGACCACCTTCTGCCAGAGGCAGAAGAGATTGCTATGATAAGTGCTCAGCTGGCTGCCAGGTTCCTCTTCAGCACAGGTTTTCACACCAAGAAAGTAGTACGGGGTCCTGCCAGTGACTGGTAAGCTCCCTCTGCCTCTGTGTGCATTCCTGTTTTTCTGGTTTTCTCCCTGTTTTTTCCCTCTTTAAATATTCTGCTCGTTCTTCCCCCCCAGGTATGACGCCCTCTGCATCCTGCTGAGACACAGTAAGAATGTACGCTATTGGTTTGCACACAATGTTCTGTTTGCGTACCCCAACCGGTTCTCGGAGTACCTGCTGGAGTGCCCGAGCGCCGAGGTCCGTGGTGCATTTGCCAAGCTCATCGTCTTCATCGCTCACTTCTCCCTGCAAGACGGCCCCTGCCCCTCCCCCACCGCCTCGCCTGGACCCTCTGCTCAGGTTGGTGCCGGACATAAGCGGAGCCTTTTGGAAAATGGCTCTTAATGGGACTTGCAGGAAGATGCTTGATGTGATACAGTTTGAACTACTGATTTATTTGAAGATAATTGTTGTCACCAACAGTTTTCATCTTGTGCTTATTATTGATGTAACCCTGCTGTGGTTTGTTTCTTGTTTTCTATATTTGTGTATTATCAGGGCTGTGATAACCTCAGTCTAAGTGACCACCTGTTGAGAGCTGTACTCAACCTGCTCAGAAGAGAGGTTTCTGAACATGGCCGTCACCTGCAGCAGTACTTCAACCTCTTTGTCATGTATGCCAATCTGGGTAAGGAGCACACGGCCATCGCACTGCTGTCATGTACATCTGTTCTTTTGTGAATTCTACAAGTAAGGTTCATGGAAAATATAAATGACAGTTAGCTGTGATGGAATGTAACTTAGTACATTTACTAATTACAGTTTTGAGTATATCCATTTTCTGCTACTTTATACTTCCACTGTACTACATCTTGGTGGCAAATATTGTATTAAATACTATTAATTAATTTTAACATGATATCTTTACTTTTTCTCAAGTATGACTTTTGTAAAAAAAAAAAGAGGAAAAAAAGGGACACAACACAATAATTTGGGACTAAAAATGGTACCTTCTTCCCCCCCACTACTCTTGCCACAGGTCTGGCAGAAAAGACACAGCTGTTGAAGCTGAATGTCCCCGCCACATTCATGTTGGTTGCACTGGACGAGGGTCCCGGCCCTCCCATTAAGTACCAGTACGCTGAGCTGGGCAAGCTCTACACAGTGGTCTCCCAGCTGGTCCGTTGCTGTGACGTCTCCTCACGCATGCAGTCCTCCATTAATGGTAAGGGTTTTGCTCTTACTCTTTATATGACTGGATGGTTCAGGGTGGGGAAAGATGGAGCCCAATGACGATTTTCATCCTTGCTCAGGATCTAGTGACTGATAAAGCAGCCACTCTGAGACTCTGTTGTGTAGGCAGAGCTTGGAGCTGAGGGCTTTCAGAGATAAAGAATAAAGGCGCTGTAAAGAGAACGTGTATATTTCTCGAGAAACTACCAGCATTTCAGTTAGAGTAAATTTAAACTTCTTCTCCTTGCTGTCTCCAGGTAACCCCCCTCTTCCTAATCCATATGGTGACACCAACCTGACGGCCCCAGTGATGCCTGTGCAACAGCTGGTGGCGGAGATTCTGTTTGTGAGGACGAGCTACGTGAAAAAGATCATCGAGGACTGCAGCAACTCAGAGGAGACAGTGAAGCTGCTTCGCTTCAGCTGCTGGGAAAACCCTCAGTTTTCCTCCACTGTGCTCAGTGAGCTGCTCTGGCAGGTAAATGTCTTCGATGAAAAGGAAAGATCAGAAAAGATCCTGTTCAGAAAAGATAAACAGGACATCTTTTTATGTGTCCACTAGAGCCTAAGTCCAGATCATAAATGTGTTGTGGGTCTGCAGGTGGCGTACTCCTACACCTACGAACTGAGGCCTTACCTGGACTTGCTGCTACAGATCCTGCTCATTGAGGACTCCTGGCAGACACACAGGTCAGACTGATTGCGCAGGGTGGAAGTTATCAGAGCTGCGTGGTAATTAATGTGATCACGGTTTAAATTTCCCCTTTCCTTGTTTGGTTGTATAGGATCCACAATGTGCTTAAGGGCATTCCAGATGACAGAGATGGGCTTTTTGATACAATCCAGCGCTCAAAGAACCACTACCAGAAACGAGCCTATCAGTGCATCAAATGTATGGTGGCCCTGTTTAGCAACTGCTCTGTGGCTTACCAGATCCTACAGGTACGCTCTCGCATCATTTCACACTACACATATATTCCATGAAATCAATTTGTGGTTTGAAAAATGCTGGATAACTTTTGGAAGGACCAATTCTGAAACAAAAAAGAACTTGGATCTTAGATGCAGGTTGCATAACATGTATACCCATAAATGCTGATGAGCTTGTTCTTCTGTGTGTGCAGAGTAATGGTGACCTGAAACGAAAGTGGACGTGGGCAGTGGAGTGGTTAGGGGACGAGCTGGAGAGGAGGCCCTACACAGGGAATCCCCAGTACACCTACAACAACTGGTCCCCTCCAGTTCAGAGCAACGAGACCTCCAATGGCTACTTCCTGGAGCGGTCACACAGTGCACGCATGACACTGGCCAAAGCCTGTGAACTCTGTCCTGAGGAGGTAATGCCATTGACTTTGTACACTACACAGACAGACACACACACACACACACACACACACACACGAAATGTGTTTTTGGAGCCAAACTATGTTAGCATCTACAGTAAAGCTATGAATATGTATATAGAGATGTGTAAAAAAAAAAATCTGAAGTTCAGCAAAGCTGTTCAAAATCACTTCAGTTCTATTAGACTGATTAAGTCAAACATCAGTATAGAAGGGGTCTTTCTGTTAAAGGCAAATATGAGAAATCATGAAGGCCACATGAAGACTGAATATGACCTCAAAACACCACAATAAAGCATATCTACTTTACATGGCCAAGGTTGCTATGGAAACATGTTAACCATGGTGCACAGTGGTGAAGGTAATAGAAAAATCCCAAAGAAACCCTGTATGACTGAGCCAGAAGAGCTTTAATAATCTGGGGCCGTATTCATAAAGCATACTTGGCTCCTCAGGTGAAAAGCAGTTAGGAGTGGGGAGTAGCCTTGCCATTGTTCCCGGTGTTACATGGTGTTCCTGCATACACTGATGACATTATATGCTGCCCCTCCCATTGTTTGATTTTTTAAAAAAGCAATACGTGGTCATACAATGGATGCTACAATTAGTGTCGCAGATGACTAATCCGTAGAGCAGCAGTATCAGGAGTCACATTTAATTTGTAATGTGATGAGAGTAATAAGAGTTGACTGACAAGACAGTAGCTGAGGATATGTTGCCAATATTAAAGGCAAATTCTTCTGCGTCTGCCTCTTGATTTGCGCTTTAACACAGGGCCAAATTTTCCTTGAAAAATGATTTTACACTGCAGGAATTACCAGCATGTAATAGGCCTGTGTTTTTAAACATGGGGTGGGCTTCTTTTTAAGTACAGCTTACAATTTATTGTGTTTTATAGAGCGTCGTGCCTAGCGTTAATGGAGCCAACCACGCCTTGTCACTACGACAAAGTTTCTAAGCTGGAACACCTTGCGACAAATGTCTAGGCTGAGTTAGGAGCTCTCCGAGAGTATTCTCTGAACGTTTGTGAATACAGCCCCTGATTTAGCACATCACTTCAACACAACAATCCACTGATTCACCAGAATGACCAGAATATTTATTATCAACAGTGTTAATGATTGATTTAATCATTTTTCTCTATCTGATGTCATAACAAATGGAATATGTTTCAGTTTTGTAGTTGTTGTTTTTTCCCTGATATTTGGTAGCATAAATGATGTATAGACCAAAAAAAATGTTAGTTTCTGAAATTTAATAGACCTAATGATTAATACGTAATTTGACCCATTAATTTAGTGTTTACAACATGCCGTTAAATGTAAATGTGCTCCCTGAGTTAAAGCTATAACGTGTTTGCTATGCTGAATATGTCTTGTATTGATTAATGGCTGCAGTTCACAATGCATACAAATATCATTATTTGTTCTCACTTAAAATAAGTGACTTGTATTTTTATGTTTAAAAGTCCAGTTAAATGACACACTTCTCCTGTAATATTCCATACACAGCTCAAGTGTACTCAGGGAAGCCCAGGGAAGGTCAGTATTCCAGGCACCACAACATAAAGGAAGGAAATGGAACAAAATTGAAGTATCAGCAGAGAACCTATTGGCCAGTGTTTAGGCTTCCAACACAGTCAACATATGTTTAGATAGACTTGCACAATGTTAGGTATTTCTGTAGCTTGAATAGTCATCAGTGGCAGAGGCTAGAAACATTGTGGCATGTTGAGTCCCCATAGTTTTTCCCACTTTGTCAGCTTTGCTCAGTTTTGTTTTCGGACTGGATTTATATTAATGTGATGCAAAACACTGTACAAAGAGTTAAGCACAGGAGGTTAGAGTAAGGCTATGTTGATAGAAACTGCCAGAATGATTTAAAAACATTTCAACAGTTATTTCCAGTACACAGCCATTTGTATGTTTATTATTGTTTTTTTGTCTTTTTATATGTAGTCAGAATGTTTACTTCTCAAATTATGGATATGTTCATGCTGACATAAATGACAAAGTAAAAAAAAAAAAAGATTGAAAAAAGACCATCCTCATCTTGTTATCCACTCGTATAGTGAAAGGAAAAGTAGACTGCCATACATTGGTACTGGCATAAGAAATGATGTTATGCAGCTGCGCACAGTGAACAGATCTGTGTTCTGTTTCTGTCCTTGTGCCCAGTCCCAGTGATTCGCCAAAGCAACATCACTGACATAGCCAGTCTAACATCTCAGTCTGGTGCACTTCTGCCAGTTTTTTTTTCTCCCTGGAACTGTGACGCTGCCAGCCACCTGCATCTTGAAAAGGCTGAATATACTACTATAGGTGTTAGTCTGGAGAATCACTCCTTCAAACAATTTGACACAATTTGCCAAAACAACCTCTAACCCAAGGTTGTTAGTCATTTGTTATTGGCATTAAAATCACATAGTTGGATATGTCACCTGTAGCTAGATAATAGATAATAGCTATATTGAGTGAGTTAAAACAACACAAGGATGGTTTATTATCATAGCATTTAATAGCAAATTAACTAGAAGTATGTTAATAGCCTGACAGGTCTTGTTGTTTTTCCCCTTATGACTTCATGTTGTCATATTTTTATTTGCACTTGTTCAACAGAAATGTTATTTCCCTCGTCACATAGATAAATACATTTATAAATACTGCATATATTTGATATTTTTCCTACTGTTAAAAAAAGACAATGATCACCAGTCT
>CAEMYA010000012.1:4390264-4417764 GCA_903131615.1 Diplodus sargus
GCACCTGATGATCAAGACTCCTCCCCACCTGAGGACACCTCACTGTACCCACATTCTCCTGGAACAACCCAGTTTCAGCAGGTACTGTCTCAGGGTCCTCGTGACAGTCTGGGAAGTATAAATGACAGATTTTTCCCTGATTGTCGTATTTACTGTTTGTGTCCAGCCTGTTATAGCAGAGCAGAGTAACAAGCACATTTGTGTTAATTAGCACACTGTTCAACAAAGTAGATTGCAGTATGCACCTTTTAAAAGTTTGCCACCCGTCATTAAAACAGAGAAGAACAACGACAAACTACTGGACCTGCAATATTCTAAATTGTTGTTCCTGTTAGAAGATTAAAGCAGACAACAGATCAGTCCGTCTCTCAGGACATTTCTACTAGGATCAACTAAAAATCGCCATGTTCAATGACAATAAAGGTACACGTAGCCCTCTGCAATGACGTGGTTCCAGTGCGCTGATTTCTGTCCACTTTCTCCTCCTGAACAGAACAACCACCCCCATGGGCAGCCGTACACCGGACCTGCTGCTCAGCACATGAACAACCCCCAGCGCCCTGGTCCTGCCTCTGCCCCGACTCCAGGCCCTACCCAGACCCCCACCCCGGCCCCTGGTCCCACTCCTGGTCCAGGCCCGCGAGCACAAGAGAACTGGGAGAGCACCGAGGAGGTCACCCCTGCCCCCACCTCTACCCCGGCGCCTGCCCCGCCTAAGGAGTAACATCCCCTCCCCCCTCTGCTGTGCCTCGAGCCTCCATCGTCCCGCTCTCCTTCCTCTCATCCTTTGGTCAACGGAGCTCCTCGTCGGGCGCTCTCTCTCTCTCTATCTCTGGCCCCAGGGCAGGGCAGAGCCAGGCCTCCCCCTCCCGTCAGCCTGTGGTAGGTGCTCTTCCCTGGCCTGGGGCTGCCTGACCATGTGACAGGGGTCTGCTGGCGGCTGCAGAGGCGAGGGAGTGGACAAGAGTTCTAAGAAAGAAAAACAAATTTACCCAGAGCCGACGATGCTGATGCGCTTGTCTACATGACGAAAAAGGTGTACATAGTATGTTAATGTTTTTGACTGTTCAGATCCCCCAGTAGCATAACTCTGTGTGGTTTGCTGTTGGGAGATGTTGCAGATATTATGAAAAACAAAAATGGATATTATAAATAAGAAAAATTCCCAAAAAAAACTGTAAGAAGACAACAACTCCTCTTTGTTTTATCACCCATGCTCAGCAGTAAAGTTTGTTCTACCATCGGACGGTTACTGGTCATTCAACTGTAGAAGGACGCATTGTTATTATCATAATTATATTATTATTCTTAAGCTCCTTGGCAACCTTATGACCGATGCCAAATCAACGCACGAGCTGTGGTTGGTTTTAGTGTGAGATATGGAATGGTTGGGTGGACTTGATGTTTGGTTGATGTGAAAAAGCAGTGATGCAACATTGTTCTGAAACTCATTGCCTTTCTTCTTTTTTTTTTTTCTTCTTTTCTTTTCTTTTTTTTTTTTTTTTGTTTGTTCTGGTAATTAATTCAATCCTTTTTGAAGCTCTAGTTAATATGCTGTAACATTTAGCATGGCTTCTCACCAGAATAGTGTAGCCCAAGGGAAGACTTGTGATCATAACAACCTAAAGCTGTTCTTAATCCACATCTCCAGAGGGGTGTTGTTACCCTTTAGGTTTATTTGTTTTTGTTTATTTTTCTACTCATCTACCCTATCTACAATGAGGGCGATATTTTGAACCAATGTATGAATAAGTGGCTTTTCAATTGCACATTATAATCCTCCAACTTCACATTTGGCAGTCCGTTTTGGTGGGATAGACAGCTTAGCTTTCATCTTTAGAAATTCTGAAAAATGAAACACATATGCAACAGAATTGCTGCACTGGGATATCTGGTGTATAATAGACTGTGTGGTTTGCTTCTGTCTCTTCAATAGAGCCTAGTTGTAGACAGACTTGTTGCCCATCGGCTTCCTTTCTGCCTTGGAGCTGGTCAGGTTTGGCTTCTGGCTGTGGCTCGGCATCCCGAGCCGGCAGTGAGACCCTCGCCCTCTCGCTCCATGGAGAACGGGTTCCACAGCAGGGTTGTACCGTAAGAATAGCGGCTGGTTAGTCATGTTGCAACTTGAGCTAACTTGTAATTCTGTAGGAGTAAAAGGTAAACATCAGTAAATACTGTATTTAATTGGTAACTTGAATGCATGTATTTTTTGAATTTTTTTTTTTCTTTTGTCTAAAACATACCAAATACTCCTGCAAATGAAAATATTCTGCCCATCGTATTATATTTAAATATTTTGCTCTTATTTTATAGAATTTATTTTGTTGTATTTCACTAAAAATAGAATTTGATTTAAGAGGAACATTTTTGTCCTTGTGTTATTTTTAAAGAAGATATTGACTGTACAGAGTTCTGCGCCCTGTTTTTTGCCGACTTTTGTTTTGGCCATGGTGTGACGTTGAATTCTGGAGCTACAGTCGCGATGTGGACTTTCACTTTGTGAGGTTTTTTTGTGCACAGAAATATAACAAAAAAAGCATTGCGCCCTTAGCAAATAAAGAACATGGAATCTTGCCTGTGTGTCATTTTTACTGGCGGACATAACCAATAAACATCTGCTGTGAACGTCACTGAACAGGATCATATTATATGAACACAACAGTATTCTTACAGAATGTCTTTGTATCTGCTGGGTTACTGCAGCTCACATTTGACCGAGTTGTGCTGCATTGTTTTTTGCTGAGGTGTGAGGTCCTGACTGGTATGGTTTGTTGATCCTGCATCAGTGATGACAGTGAGCAGAGTCCTGGAGATATTTTGTCAACTATGAGAGATGGTCATGCGACACATTTAAGAGCCCTCTTAAAGGGGCACCCCACAAATTTTACACACTCCCTTTCACAGGCAGAAACTTCGGAGTGAACCCACACTGAAGGTGGACCTCTGGCTTGACCGACTGGGTTGAGAGGGGGAGAGACATAGAGGCACAACAATGATAACAGCTGCAATAATAGCACAATTGTACAATAAATCTGAATGCTATGTTTTGCCTTGCATACTGATTCAACTATATGGCCAAATTGGAAGATAAAGTTTGTGCAGCTGTTTAACTGTTTTTTAACCTAAATGATAGAAATGGGGTCAACAAAGTAATGAACTACCTGCAAGTATGTCACAATACATGTCAACAAACCTACACATTTAAACATGAATGAATACACCTTTTTATGTATTACAACTATGGGGGGACCATGTATTGCAGGACTGATGTACAATAGCTTTAAGTAGGTATACCCAATAACCTGGCAAGTGAATGTATAATGTCTTATACCTGGGGGGGTGACCTTGCAAGACAGAAGATGTGCCTGTTCACCAGACAGGGAGAGTTGCATGTTCTCTTAAGCTTGACACATTGCTACCACTTCTTTATATCAAGATATCTTGACCAAACATATTCAATCATCTCTCTAACAGGGGCCTCAAAAAAATGTTTTATATATTACTGTTAAACAATCATTCCACATAAATACAGTCCAAGAGGGAACATTATGTTTTTAACTGCTCACAGGTCACAACCACACAAATATCATAATCCGACAGGCTAACCAAAAATATTTTGTAAACACAACAGATAAACTCAGGAACATCTGCACTATTGAATCATCCGGTCTATGAATAGATCCAGAATTGCATTTGAGGACTTTAACTGAAGCTTCCCCCCCAATTGTCCTGCTACACAAGCTCCCCCTGGTGTACAAACTGTTACATACCACTTACTGACTACAACTAGTCAAATCAACGCTATGAATCACAAGTTTACAGTGTCAGGATTCAACATGTGGGGATATGTAGACTACTGCAATTTGTAGTTTAATGAATATACTAGAAACACTTCCAAGTAATCTAATGATTTGGTTTTACAGTTATCACTTAAGTCATTAGTAGCCAATAGGCATGGTTTTTATTTTCAAATACACTGAAATGTTAGTAGCAATATCCAGACCATGAAACTAAACTGATGTGTGATTGTTGTAGCAATACACTATACACCCGTCCCATATTTAATCTTGTGTGTGTGGACCAAGAAATAAAAAAACAGAACAGAATTCTTTTGGAACAGGTTTTATTATGAAGACAGTCAGATTTAGTTTTCCTTCTCCTGTACGGTCTTTGTTCCACGCAGTCTGCCTGTACGACGGGCAGCAATAAGACCGACCTTGCGACCAGCAGGTGCGTCCCTCCTGATTGTTGAGGGTTTGCCAATATGCTGATGGTTACCACCACCGAAGGGATGCTCAACGGGCTGTGTGGAGAGAACAGAGGAAAATCAGTCTGAGGAGCCTCGAATTTGTTTTATTCTCAGCCTACAACTTCCTGCTGTGCCTTTTCCTAATGAGCTGCTAGTGTTGTTGAAAGACCATGTCTGACCAGCTACATTCTGCCTCATTCTGGAAGCTACACAGAAGTCGTCTTCAGTACATCAGTGCCTTTCACAGTGAAAGCATGCCAATATTAACTTCTAGCATAGCACCTGTAGAGACATTACAGTAGTAAGCACAAAGTTTGGACTTCCTTAGTGAGACATTTTCTGAAGACAGACACTCTGAAGGGTTCAAATAAAACTTCAATGACAACATTCAATGTCCGTCTCAAATGCTGTGTGATAGAAGACCTGCTGTCACTGAACCACTTCACACGTACAAAAATGCTCCGCTTTAAAATGTGCAATGTCTGAAAAACTAAGTTGTCCAAGTGAAAAAAACAGTTACTATAAACTAATGAGAACTTTTTGGGCAGCCAGGCAGAAGTGCCATGAAGTTGCTAAAGCTTTATCGTCCTTGTAGAACAAAAACCACACTGTGTGCAGCTCTCTCCCCCAGGTTAAAAGCATGGAGCCTTTTTCAGCACATTTAACATCATTCTCACTATTCATTTAACGGTGAATTAAGGTGCTCATAAAACCTCTCAGGATTCTGAGGACACTGGGAATCATGACATAGAAACAAGGATGACAGGAACTTGTATCCCAGCGATACTTATCACACTAACCAGCTCGAATGCATTCATACGCATTTCTAGTATTTTCCACTTGTCCAAGTCTAAATCTCTCACTATGGTCTGCTTTGACAGTTGAATTCTCTGCACACACTGAGTGCATATAATCAGTCCTACCTGCGCTGCATTATACAAAACACAGTTGCAGAATGTCGACTTACGTTCATAGCCACACCACGGACACGAGGCCAGCAGTTCCTCTTGGCCTTGTACTTGTGGTAGGCACGACCAGCCTTCAGGATGGGCTTGTCAATACGTCCACCTCCAGCAACCACACCTGTAACACAGGGCAGAGCCCGTCAAACGGTGTACGGATGCAATCACACTCTTCAGCTCACAAATGCCAGATTCAGTGTATAACTACACGGCTCCTCACACTATGACATCAGTTCCAAGTATGTCACAGTGGCAGTAAGGAACATGAGCTCTAGCAGACATTAAGGGTCCTTACCAACAACAGCTCTGTTGGCAGAGGCGATGACTTTCTTGGAGCCTGAGGGCAGCTTGACTCTGGACTTCCTGGTCTCGGGGTTGTGGGAGATGACTGTGGCATAGTTTCCTGAAGCGCGGGCCAGCTTGCCTCTGTCGCCGGGCTTTTCCTCCACGCAGCAGATGATGGTTCCCTCAGGCATTGTGCCGACAGGCAGGACATTGCCGATGTTCAGCTGAGCTGTGGGTTAAAACATAGTGAGCCATGGGCTTCATACCAGAATATCATATACACCTATTTACACTGATAACCCCAATATCACTAAATTCCAAGCACATTAATCCAAGAATGTAATTAAACAACCTACGATAACATTCTGGCATTACAAGATTTGGAGGCAGAATAAATGCATTCAAAAGGATGTCAAAAGTATCTATACTTGTTTGACAAGTTTCAAACAACATCTGTATTTGGTGATATCAGAACTACTTAAAGCTAGAAAAACAGATCTTCAACCAGTATTTTAACCAAGATATTAAAAATGTTTGTGTTCAGTGACTTTGTAGGAACTATGCATCCATTTTCCCACTGCATCAAAAAGAGAAATGTTTTACTTTCCAGCATCTCATGAAGTTCGAAACTTGAGTTAAAGTATGACATCCTTAATACAGACATCAGAAAGATGCAAAACATTCCACACATGCAGTAAAATGAGACCAAGTTCGTCAAATCCAACTCAACGTGATTCAATCTTCCAACTCCTGGTTACCATCTTCCCTTTCAGACTCAGACACAGACACACACACACACACACACACCTCATTACTCAACACTTGTAACTAACTACTGGTAATTTTACACATCTGTCTCATGTTTGGATAAATCCTCAAATCTTAACCCAAACATCATGAATGCAATCTCTCACAAGTTCAGACAGAACTTTCTGTAGCACTTCCTACATCAAACACACCAAGATAATTAATTTACAGGTTAAATGTTACTGTAAGATAAAGTAATTCACTTAATGATATTGTCAGTGATAATCCTGTCACATTTAAACCATCTCTCACAAAAGCTGTTCGAGTACTTTAAGCTGCAACAACCCTAGAAGGTCCGCTTCCAGCCTCTTACCCTTCTTGCCACAGTAGATGAACTGTCCTGTGTGGATACCCTCAGCAGCGATGAAGAGTTCAGTCCTCTTCTTGAAGCGGTATGGGTCACGGAAGGCCACTTTGGCTAAGGGAGCACCACGGCCAGGGTCGTGGATAATATCCTGAGAGGACAGACCACCAGAGGCGAGAGATGTCACACTGGGCGCTCACCAACCAACACATGGGCTCTGGTCTGCTCCCACAACACGCTGACAGACACCTCACTTACCTTTACAATCCCCTTGATGTAGCCATGGCGTTCAGCGAAGTCAATGTGACGGAGTTTAGCAGCACCTTTTCTGTGCTTGACGTGGGCTTTGAACACGGAGCCCGCACCTTTTCTCTGTCCCCTGATCACACGTCCCATCGTGTCCTGAAACAGAGACGGCGAGCGTTATTTACCGGTCTGACATGTGAAGGCGAACTTTCCAGGCCTCTGACTGATGCTTCACTGGTCAAGTCAGTGCACCTGTTCTAACAGATTCCCCGTCTCGGGTTGGTGACTTAACCAACCACGTTGTAAATGAGCTACTTCACAGTCTAGAGCGAGGACACACACTCGCAAAAACTCAGAAGTTGTTAACTTAGCTGCTGTTAGCCTAGCAAGCTAACCACCATAACGTGCTGTATCTTCACATTGAGGGAAGAAGTTCACAGTGGTTTCAGTCGCACCGAGACTTTTCTGTCAACGTTGACAGCTGTGCTCAAACTTAATAGTCTCTAGCTTCTATAACCGGCTCGTATCGAAGTCATTTCTGCTCCGTGTGTGTGGCGGCTGCCGGCCTTTAGCCGCTACACACGGCTGTTACAGCGCCATGTCATCAATGAGCTAAACAGAACTAATAAAATGCTTAAAAACAGACGTCTGTCGTGACAATACTCAGTAGTTCTTAATCTTAGACATTTGCTGCACATTTACAACTGTTGGTTTAACGCGGATGGACACACAAAATCATGATTTAAAGCAGATTTAAGGACGGGATCAGATCAGTAGCTGTCCTACCTAAACTCCGTTGACGGAAAGAGGAAGTGGAAGGAAAAAGCAGAGGTTTTCTTCCGGAGAAATCACCGAGGGGCATGATGGGAAGTGTAGGCGGAAACAGTGGTGTGGACGATGGTTCAACCTGTTAGCTTTACCCTTATGTAAACAAGCTCATTTGGCTTTCATAACATTGATTTCTTGACATATTCACAGACAGTCATAATGTCCACATTTCGCGCCCGTTTTAGCCGACATTTAACGAATACATGTTGACTACTATCAAGCTGCTCATACTCATACACCAAGACATGCAGCTTCAGCCCCGTCTCTCCTCATCCCCACACCTTTACGAGCCCTACGTCCAGCTGAAGAAGCAGGTCTTAGTGTCGGATGGATTGTGGAAATGTATTTTTATTACAAAAATGAAAAAGTTATTTAATCATTTTTTAAATTATATGCACTGGGGAAAAATGTGTCTTCAAAATAAGAAAAAAAAGGTAATAATATTTTGTGCAGAGTGAATACTAAATGGCATCATTACAGCCTTTAGTCTGCACTGGTCACCGGACAGTCTCAGGCACTGAGTGACTGTCTGTATTCAGTCAAATGGCCCAAGTACGTTGACTTTGATCCAGACGCGAATATGGTCGTTTACTGTCATCTAGTGGTAGCAAGACGCTACTGCAGGTATTTTGGGGTCAAGTCTTCTGCAGGACTTTGTGCTGTTAAACCTTCTCCCTGGTGAATGCAGTCAGTTCAACAGGTTTGTCTCAAAGCAGTAGGGAGAGACACCATGTTGGCTGGACATCTTACAATATGAGGCGAACTATGAGACAAAATCCTGAGTTTCCTGTTTGTCCTGAAAGCTAGATGACAAGAACAAGCTAAAACAAGAAGGCAGTCATGCTGAGGACGCCTGACACTTGGTGACTTCTGACCACTTATGTAGGCTGTTCATGTTCATTTTGGTCTGTAAGAGGTTTCACGTGTCTTTTACACTGATAAAAGTAAATTCCGGGTCAGCTGCCATGCTGGAGGATGCAGACTCTAACAATATGTTTGTAAGGTCCAACAGCTTATTGACGATTGTAGCTTTGAAAAAAATTAGGTAAACCGACTGTAAAATACCTCTCACCTGTGGATAATGGTTTCTTGCAAACAGTCATGCCAGGGGACTGTGCTTCATATCATCATCAGAGCCAATATATTAACTGTCCATCTCTAACTGATCCTCATGATATAGATAATAAGTGTTAGAGTCTGATGTCATTTTATTTAATCCACGCATATTTAATCCTTCTGTCATTCAAAATTAATCCACCTGTTTGAGTCATTGTTTCAGTTTTGCATGGAAATGTGCCTGACATGTTGTAAAGGTCACAGGTCTGACCATTTAATGCAACAGATGGAAATACCAGTTACACGACTTTACATCAGAAAGACAGTAAAAAAGCTAATGAGGCTAATGCTAGCTATCTATCAAAATGGCTTAACATACTTGTAGCTTAATGGCGGGCTAACCAAATCTATTATATATACGAGCTACCATTTAAACATTGACGGATAAAAATTAATCCAATGCTTGCCAAACACACACACACACACACACACACACAGTGTCCTTTCTTACATCAAAACACAAAACTGATTTGAGCATCATTTCTCTAGAATGGTCACATCACATCACATCTGTGTGTTTGTGTGTGTGTGTGTGTGTGTGTGTGTGTGTGTGTGTGTGTGTGTGTGTTTCCTACTTCAGTCTCATTGCCCTGGCTCTTGTGTGAACCAGGATGTCTCCAGGAGGTGCTCCCTCTAGAGGGAGACCTTGCTTTAGATTTCACAAAGCATACTCAGAGTTTAAGTTCAAGCTGCAGCTCTCTTCTCTGACTCTCCTGATGTTACTGCAGTTGTTATCTTTGAACACATGTTCTTGTGGTTGGAACTGGCAGTGGCCTTGACTGTGGAACCTGTTCAGCGTTATACCTGCTACACATCAGAATGTAAGCACTGAAGATGAGACAATGCTGCCAAGCGGGAGACTCTGTGTCTCGGTCTGTTCCTACATAACACAGCGCAGGCCTCGTCTGCAGTCGGCACATGCACAAACATGTTTTTTACTTTCTCATTCTTCTCATTGCCGTACAGCTGAAAGTGTCAATCTCAGTGACAAATTAAATCTGCACCTCTCACTTTAACATCGTACTTTTTTCCTCCAGCGGTCAGTGTGACAGCACATTTGTTAAGGACGGTCTGAGATGATGTTCAGTGCTTCATCATCTCTGATGTTTAATGGGTTTGGCACTGAGTTCTATGTGTTTCATCTCACCACAGAAGAAGAGAAGGTGTTGAGCAACAGATGGTTCCCCCCCTGAGACAGGAGCGTCCCGCTGGAGGAACAACACTGCTGTGATTAATGAGAGCGCACGCACACACACACACACACACACACACACACACACAAAAGCATTCTCAACACGTAGGCATGGGGCTGACACGGCAGGTGATAAATATGTGGTTCAGTTACAGTGATGCTTCATTGTTTTATACAGTCCCAGGGGTATGTAATGCATAAATATTGCATTCACACACACACACACACACACACACACACACACACACACACACACACACACACACTGTTTTTGTTCTGTTCCTTATTCTTTTCTTTCAAAAACACGCCTCTGCAGGTTTGTATTCCTGTGGGCTGGGGTCAGCAGGCATTTGTTTAATGACTCCACCTGACTCCTTAAAGCCTTTAAAAGTCGGCCATATGTTTGTTTAATAAATGTTATTAATCGTATTCTTTAGAGCTCACTCTCCATCCCACAAAACACAAAAAAAGTGCTGATCAAAGATGTTAAGGTGCTTTTTGTATTTCACACACAAAGTCTGTTAAAAGTAAAAGCATTAGAAAGAAAGCAAAATGTATAGTTTTAGAGTAGAAGTGTTCGATGGCTCATGATGAGTATTTAAGGTTGAAGGTGGTCAAAGTTGAAGACGGTTCCAACTCTGTGCTGCACAGTAACTCAATTCTGCTTCTGTTCAGTTCAGTAGTCAGCTTAATGTTTAGTTCTTTATAATCAGTGATGAATAAAATATTGTGCATCAATAAACACACATTATTCAGTGATTTCTTACTGCTTGACCTCAACCAAACAAGCGTGTAGGGCCATTTGTAGTCCTCAAGTATTTTGTTTTTAGAAAACGAAGGGAGAGCAGCTGATGATGGCTTCTGTTTTTAATCTCATGATATGCTCGCCTTTCTTACATGATCTAATCAGAAAAGAGAAGAATTAGAGAAAATGGTGTCTATTTTTGTCACACTTTCGTTTATCCATCAGCTTCCTTTGTCACTATGTCAAAACAACACAAATGTTCTGGATGGCGCTGTTTTCGAGCACAGTAGAGCTCCAGATTGTGCTGTAGTCGATTAGAGAAGGAGTCCCGACGGTGCTGTCGATCATGGCTGGATTCCTGATGTCTCTGCGGAGACTCTGCTGATGCTGATGCTTGTGTTGTCCAGCACGCCTCTCTAGATGGGGCTGTTGATCACGGCGAGACTCCAAACGCAGGCAGGTTGTTTCCTTCTTGCTAACAAACAGGAAACAAAAAAGTGCTGGTTTCACGGTTGACTTGGGATGAGGAAACACAAACACAGCCGATAAGAACTGTTTTGAACGTAAACAGGTTCCCTTCTGAATTTTGTTTTTTGATGAATCAGTGAACCATCTGCAGCAGGATCAGACATGCAGCCTCTCATCCAGTTTATAGGCAGCAGACGCCAGTGTTGGGGAGACTTAAACTACATGTAGTTGAACTACATAGCTTAACTACAATTTGTAACTTGCTTGTAGTTCAACTGCATTCATATTTTGTGCTGCGTCAAGTATTTCAACCACTTATTGGGTCAT
Organism: Diplodus sargus; assembly: GCA_903131615.1. Classification (NCBI taxonomy): domain Eukaryota; kingdom Metazoa; phylum Chordata; class Actinopteri; order Spariformes; family Sparidae; genus Diplodus; species Diplodus sargus. Next base: position 4,401,794 of record CAEMYA010000012.1, read on the forward strand.
TTTTTGTAGTTTAACTACTCAATTTACAACAATTTTGTAGTTTTGTAATAAGATGAAATATATATATATTTTTTATTAAAAAAAAGACCTATATAATATGTATTTGATTTTTCTTTGAAAAGAGGCATGAAACATGTTATGACATGCTAAGCCAGCGCTGCCTCTGATTGGCTCGCCCTGGCAGCACTCAGATGGTTCTGTGTCTTGTGGTGTCTGATGTTTTGATATCCAGGCCGTCTTGTGTCCTGTCAGTGTCCTGTGCTCTCCTCTGTCTTTCCCTTCCTTCTTGCTGCATGTTTGTCTCCCTCTGTCTGTGTTAGGCTGTCCAGTGTGCTGCTCATCAGCCGGAGTGTTCCCACCTGCTGCTCCACCTCACCTGCTCCTCCTCTTGTTTGTTAGTGTCTGTGTATACAGTCTTTGTCTTCCCTCTGGTGTTTGTCAGTTCGCTGTGTGTGATTCCCTGTGATGTACCCCGAGTCTTCTCCCCGTTGGTAGGTTTTTGATTTCTTACTTTGTACTTTTGTATTTGAACTTTGTTGAATTGGTTTTGTTGCTACTTTGTTTTTTGGTCTTTTGACTCCTTTAAGTTTGTTCACTTGGTTTTTTGTATCTCTCAGCTTTGGTATAATTAAAGCTCGCTTTCTGTTTCCCCCTTATCCTGCCTCCTGAGTCTGCTGGGTGTGGGCGGGTCTTTGTGCCAAGGAAGGCAGAGCTCATATGGCACGAGCACGTCATGGACAACCCTCCTGCTATCCCAGATGCGCCCCCGAACGTGCCATCCCAACCATGGCCATATTTGAGCATGTACATGTTGGATGAAGATGCATCTACAGACATCTAAGTTCCTGTGATGTTGACCAAAAATGTCAGCTTGTGTTCTTTAAAAAAAATAAAATAAAACTTGAGTTGAGAGGCATATTTATGCTGGTATGTGAATTTTTTTTTGGAGGCTATTATGTTTTGTTTGATGTACACCATGTTTTATTTAACACTGAGTGAAATTAGGAGGAGTTTTTTTTTTTTTTTTTTTTTTTTCAGTAATTTTACAAACATTTCTCCAGGTGAAGACACGTAGTTTGTTCAAACTACTGCCAGGCTGAACGACATAGTTTTTACAAGCTACACTTGTAAAGTAACAGAGCACAAGTGATTTCTGCTGTCTGGATATTTGAAAATATTATATCACCACGCGTCAGATCAACTCGTCTGTTAACAGAAAACAATATAATGGGAAGTGAACAGAAATGACAAGGAAAACCACTTGGGTGCATATTAGCCACTTTTATTATACTGATTAAAGGCACAAAACCAAAAACTTGCCTTCATGCTGTTTCTCTAAAGGGCCTTTTGGCAAGTGAACGTGTGGCTAGTTAGCTGTGTTGGGCTCCACTTTTGGATGCAAACCTATACACCATATTTATTTATTTTAATACAGGACAAACAGTACAATGTTTAGGCGCTCTGCTCTCTAGAGGGTGGATAGGTCTTTAATCTGACATGTCTATGACATGTGATTTTTAATCTCATTGTTTTAATACATTTTTTCCATCATTCTCTGGTTTTCATGTTTTCTCGAACTGATGGAAACAGAAAAGCCTCTCTCCCTCTTTCTCTCTCATTTGTAAGTTATTTCTTGATCTCTGCCCCTAACGATCATTATTTAAGACCCCCACAAACTGAGGATTAGAACTGGAGCTGATTAGAAACACCTGCTGCTCACACAACAATCCCACAGTTTACATCTATCAATTCAAATACATTTTGTTGGCATGAATGAAGTTACTGTTGACACATTGAAACTACGTATTATTGAATGACGACATGTAAAGCATTCATTTGCTGCAGAGAACCTGCATGATCACACACACGCATCACGCACGCACGCACGCACGCGCGTCACTGAGCGCCATGGAAACAGAACGTTGACCAAAGGTATAAAAGCTGCAGGCCTCGTTTATTTCTCATTCGCACATTGAACTTTGACAAGTTGACCTACTGCGGATTTATTGTTGGAAAGTTGCAATCTGGGAAACCCGATCGACTGGAAAACTTCTACTCAACAAAACATTTTGGATTCTACCTGTTCACCTGGAGGACTTCATCTCAGACAAACCTTTTTGGGGATTTAACCTGATCACCTGTAAGATTCTTTGCCAACAAACTTTTGGATTACTTTGCTCTAGGACAAATAACATTACTGCCAGAAGTAGACCATCTCTAACATTAACTGCTGGAGAAGTGGCCTCTGCTTGACCCGCAGTTGTGGAGGCACCTGCTGTCCTGAGTCTCTGCAGTAGGTGTGGGTATTGGCAAGAACCTCACGATACGATACGTATCACGATACTTTGGTCACGATACGATACGTATCACAACATCACGATATTGCTATATAAATAAAGATGAAAACACAAGTACCTGTATATGTACATCAGATGATATTGATCAGAGGATATATTGAGTCAAAACTATTTCATTCAAAACAGCCTCTCCATTTTATTAATTCCCATGAAATTTCCGGGCAGTAATATTCTCTTTGTCCAGCTCGTTGTTCTTGCTATCTCTCTTAACTTTGAAGCCAAAGTGCTTCCAAACGTCAAGTTTAATATATTGCCGTATCGATATTTTTGCCCACCCCTACTCTGCAGGTAGGACATCTTTTATTATCTCACCAAATGCATTTATTTATCTTCTTAAAGTGTAGAAGTGGGTTTCGGTTATATTCTTTTATTGAATTTACAGATAGGCTATTGATAGCATTTTAGCTAGCCGTTCATGGAAGGTCACTTTTGGATCATTCTCGACGTTTTCTCGTGTAAAATGTTTTTTTTTAGAGAATGTTAAGAATGTGCTGAAAGTCCCGCGAAAGGTGAGGAATATGTTCACGGATGTGTCACGTTGGTGGTTTTTAGAGACTGTTAATTTTTTTTTTGAGGCATTACATGATTAGATATTTAAGGTCGAACATTAAGGGGAAAAGATGGCGACCGCGCCTTTTTTTTTAAAAAAAGACAATATTCTGTCACTCTCTTTCTGCCTCTGAAGACCCTGGTGTAGTTTAGACATTGTTTTTTTGAGTTGATAAGCTTGAAGTAGGACATGTATCACTGCATTACCCTCCTCTGAGAATTCAGGTTTTATCTGTTTTTCGTACAAATCTCTTATTTGTAGATACCTGTATAAATCATTAACATTTAGTGGAAATTCCCCTGATTTTGCTGAGACCTCAGATGATCACTGAAATGTGGAATTTGAAATGAATACACAATTGTCTTTGTAACGACTTGAAGCGGCAGTTTAACAAGTTTTGCGTCACCTAATCGTTGAGGTGGTAGACACCGTAGGATGGTGGCAAAATTATATGTACTCAATATCTGAAACATTGTTATGGTCCTTCAAAGGGAATGAAAGTAACGTCTCATTTTTCTTGTTTTCACCTGTTTTGTCTCAGTATTCTGAGAGACAGCATGGGATCCAGTGTATCCAAGGCGTCCACCTCATCTTCCGAGATGAACCCCGTCCAGCTCCCCAGCAGATATGAGGTCCTGCAAGTTCTGGGAGAGGGCTACTTCGGAAAGGTTTTGAAATGTTGGAAAAAGGACATCAAGCAGACGGTGGCTGTGAAGATACCTAAATGCTTCGAGAATGACACCGTCAATGAGGTGGGAGGTGTTGATTTTGATGTTCACGGTTGTAAAAGACATTGTATAGTCAGAGGTGCAGTAAGTGCCTCGTGCAAACAAGCAATTCCTTTTCCTTTAAACTACTTTAAGCCATCTACAAACGTCACTTTATGAAGATATATTGATTATCCGCACACTAAGTTTTAAGCTCCGCATTATAAAGACTTCACACGTTAACACATTAACTGACTGTAAAAAACTAATCATGTCATGTGTGTCTCCAGGTTTCCATGCTGAGACGGTTCAAGCTCCTGAAACTACACAACATCGTTAAGTTCATTGATTGCTTTCAAACCAAACATAGAAAGGCAATCGTGTTGGCAGGTGTGATTCTGGCTCGGCCTGCGACCGCCCATCATGGTGCTGGGAGGTCAGGAGAGTGCAGTCAGGTGAGATGATGAAAAATACTATCATACTGTTGCCTTTGTTTTTCGCTCACTTCCAGATCAAATCCACACGAAAGCGAGATCATGATCTTTACTTCAGAAGGTTTGGTCCGCAGGAGCCTCAGAAACAACAAAAATGAAAAGTTCCTTGTTGCAGCATTACGATGTGATGACAGTAAGAGGAATGACAGTCTGACTAACTTTTTTGTTGTGTTTTCAGTCTGGCCTGTACAAGGCGTCAGTGTCCTTTGTGACCGGCATTGAAAGTGGCATGGAGTCATCGATATGTGAGGACTCATTTGGTTAGTAACAGTCATCTCTACTTGTGTCTGATCGACATTTCGGCTGAGGACTTTAATGTCCTTTTATTTTCAGAAAACATGGGGGCAAAGACCGAGCCAGGGAAGAAGAAGAATTTCCTCCGACGTGTCTTCTCCTGGATGAGAAAGACGTTCAGGCCATGTGTTCCCTCTGTTGATGGTCCGGCCTGCGACAGCTGAGAGCATGCTGCCGCTGGATGGTGGGGGGGGCGGGGGGGGCAAAGTCAGGTGTGATGTCTTCCTCTGGTCACAACACCTATTTCTCAGACGAACAAAATAGTTAATCTCACCAAAACTAATAACAGATACATGATTCATAGCAATAACAGGATAATTGTGTGTTTTTTTATGTTCAGTGACAGGATTTACATTAACAAGACCTCAGGAAGTTCAGGCTTCACTTCATCGAATAAGGACTGACTGTGAGGTTGGCGTGCGGCGGCTGAGAGCATGCCATTGGTGGAAGGTCCGACAGAGAGAGAGAGTTCCACGCGCAGAAACACCCCGACGGTGGATAGTGGAGCTGCCCCACACACAAACTCCAGTGACCGTGCACGTGAGTGACATGTATCACCTGCCACAGGAGTACATTGTAAGCCCCACCCGCCTTCTGGCTGCATGTTCTTGAAACAGCAGTCACATCTCTGTCCTCCTCTGCAGGACTCACACAGAGTCCAGCCAATGAGAGGATGTGGAGCATCAACTGGTGATGGAGCAGCTTGATCCTCCACCAAGTCCACGCAGTGCAGAGCATCAGCTGCCCTCCTCTCCTCACGGTGGACTCCTGTGATGTCATGCAGATGGATCAATGGATGTGTAAATTGATGTACAGATAGATGTTTAGATAAATATATAGATTGATGTACAGATAGATGGATTTGAAGAAATATGTCTAGAGCGATGTAGAGATATATGTACATATTGATGTATAGTTATATGTATAGATGTTTAGATTGATGTATAAATACATGTTTAGATATATGTATAGATTGATATATGGATATTTGTCTGGATTTATGTATAGATAAGATTTTTTTTACAGTAAAACTATGTAAACTATATTATCCAGCTCAATATGACTCAATTTGATAAATACACCTAAACCTTTGAGCATCACACTGACTTATTTTAGAGTTTTTTCAAAATTCTTATTTTTTCACAGTAGAGTTCAATTAATTGGTAACTACAAGATACATAAAGCTGTAAAATTATGGTTGTAATTAATAACTTGATACATGAGACAGACACAAGTGCCAAAGCTCAATACACCTCAAGTGTCAGAAACGACAGCAGGCTTTTAAGCCAGTAACTGCAGTGGTTCATCAGTGGGAAGGTAAACAAACAAAGCAACAACACCAGCAAACAATACGCCAGGGTGCTACTGCCGGCAAATATGAATAGGGTGTGGTAGCACATCTTTTACACAGATTCAATGAAACACGTTACAGATAAGGTCTTAAATGATGGGCTAATGTTAGCTTGCCTAGTGAATAGCAGCTCGCTAACACTTGCATTAACATTAACTGGCTTAAGTTGCTTAATGGCAGTTTCGTAAAACTGTTGCTGATTTGTGTTGTTGTGTGTTACTTGCTGTTCGACGCTCATCACCACCTGGAGCACAAGCTGGAGGTCATCAGAACCTTAAACAGTCGGGCTGACACAGTGCCCACCAAGTCAGAAGGGAAGGTGACGGAACAGAAGCCCTTCAGGGGAGCACTTTAAAACTGTGGCTACCCAAACTGGACCTTGGTCAAAACCTCTTACAGCTCCAGAGCAGACAGAGTGGAGGAGACGAGAAAACGTGACAACATCGTCATTCCCTATGTCGCCGGAACATCTGAGAAACTCAGGAGGATCTTTAATAAACATGGGATCTCTGTTCACTTTAAACCTACCAACACACTGAGGCAGAAGTTTGCCCATCTAAGGACAAAACACCCAGGCAATAATGGAGTAATGTAGTTTATGCTGTTCAGTGCAGGCAGGAATGAACAGATTTCTACATCGGAGAAACAAAACAATCTCTCCATAACCGAATGGCACAACACAGGAGGGCCAGCTCCTCACGCCAAGTCTCTGCTGTCCTCTTACATCTGAAGGAGAAGAATCATTCCTTTGAAGACAGCAATGTAAACATATTGGCCAGAGAAGACGGATGGTTTGAAAGAGGAGTAAAGGAATCCATGTCAAACTGGAACGACCGTCTTTGAACTAAGGAGGTGGCCAACGACATTACTTATCACCCACTTACAATGCTGTACTGAGTTCTCTCCGCAGACAGATTAACAATGCTATTTTCCTTCCCACATAATAATAAAACTCTGAAACGTATTTATGTTGATGTCACAGGGCAGGACTCCACCTGTGTCCCCGGCAGTCCTGAGAGAGGACGTCTACCAAACCACACAACGGCAGCAGCACAGCCGTCCGCATAGGACAGCTTGTAAGGACGTCACGAAGGAGAGAGTCTGTGAAAACACACACACACACACAAAACTCCTTATCAACACAAATCTATGAAGGAATAAGTCAAGGGCAGAGGTGGAAGAATGTGTGTGTAAATATAACGTAAAATGAAATATTGGACAACTTTACTGCTGCTTGAATCTGGAGGTCATGTCCTCCTGGATACTAAAGATAAACATGCATCATATTCAGAAATGGACAGTGGTCGTATCTGCAGAAGATTCATTAGTCATGTCCATCGTCAGGATATTGTATAGATAGGACCAGACACATACTGTGACTGTGTGATGTGTTGCTGACATTACTGCCTGGACTGTATATCGTGTGACCTTTAACCTCTGACTATATATATCGTGTTCCAAAAGAGATATTTTTAGCATCTTTTTTCCAGTCAGTTTTGCATAATCTTGTTCAGTGGGACCGTTTTTAGCGATTGGGAGTTAAAGCTGCTGCAAGTGTTATTTTCTTACCAAAATGAATGTATAATTGTTCTATATTCCAACAGTAATCACTGTTCTAGTGTTTGGTCAGTAACCAATATCCTTCCACGGCTCACGCGTCTACAGAGAAAGACCTTTTTCTCGCATCTCTTCCCACTTTGTCAGGACAGAGAACTCCACGAAGAGGTGGTCCTGTCTGAGACACACTTGAAGGCGAGAAAGAGGCGAAGAGAGCTGCCTTGAAAAAACAAAAAGGAATCGTGAAAGTGTGGTGATGAAACAGACAGGAAGTTAGCTGAACCGACAACAACCCTTACAGTTCGGTCCCCTTCACCTTTACCTTCACCTCCATCTTAGCTTAGTGTCTGCTGGATGACAGATTTGTGTCATTCTGTTTGCCATATTAACGTTATGAAGTGAGTACGATGTTCTCTGTTGTGGCAGAATGGTCAAAAACTCTTCCTTGCAGGTTTTAATTCACCTGGAAATGATTAGTCTACCAAATCTGAGTCTTGAATCCAAAAAGCCTTTTTATATTCGAAGAAACAACTTCCAACGGGCCTGCTGATCCTCAGTATCTGCTGCTCATCGTCTGTATGTTAACACTTAATCTCCTGAGCCTTCTGGGTAATGTCTGTTCCGCCCAGAGATGATGAAAACACGATTTGTTTCCCCACAAAGCGGGACATGAACTGCGGAATCGTTCACGGCTTAAGACATCACAGAGGTAGGAGCGGCTGTGGGACTAGGTGGAGGCGACCTTTGGCCTCTGACCTCCCAGTGGTGTAATGACCTTTGAACTCTATAAGCAGGAAAATGCAGAGAGCTGCAGATGTGACAACAGAGCTCCATTCTGCTGTCCAACAACAGTGTGCGTGTTTGTGTGCGTCTGTGTGTGTCTGTGTTAGCCTCCTCATCATTAATACAGTTAGCTTTGTCAGATCTGGGACAAAACAGAACAATAGAGCTGAAACTCTATCAACACACACAGACTGTTCTGTATATTTTTCTGTTCTTTCTGGAAAAAAACACTGTTTCCTGTCCCATTTCTCTCAGATTTAACCAGAACATGTCCTGCAGTGATTTCTCTCCTCCCATGCTGCTGCACTTACAGCAGAGAAGCAGTGAGACACAGATGTACGCAGGTTTGAGATGGTGAAGGGACAGATTTCTGATTTATTCTGGCTTGTACGCCTCACATGATATTGCACTACCACGCGGGGCCACTGCGTCGCAATCCCACCTCATCGCTGTTCATTTGGCCAAATACCCGCAAAACCTGTGACATTAGCCTGAGCTGCACCTTCTGCTTCGTGCTTACCAGTAGGCCTACATTTTAGCACGCCAACACACTAAAGTAAGTCTTTGAAAACGTCATACCTGCTAAGCATCAGCGTTAGTTTTGTCATTGTTAACAAGCTGGCAGGTTGGCGTAAGCATTTAGCGTCACGCAACCAGTATTGTAGCTTCAGATTCTTGGGTGACTCCCGATACACCCGTTACCCCGTGTTATTGTCCTTTTCTTTATAACAAGCATAAAACAATTTCCTGATGCCTCCGCAGCTAACATTGCCAAACATTACATTGTTATTGAAGATTTGTGCATTTCGATGTATTTCAGTGTTGCATTCCCCCATTCCAAGGCACATGGCGCCAAAATGGAACTTAAGTTGCCTCACTTTGTATCGCCTCTCTCAAGATTGTCTCCTTTAAATGTTTCGTGTGGAGTTTCTGACCTCTGGTAGTGCTCTGGAGCTGGGTTTCTCTTTGATGCCTGCCTGGGTCCAGACTGCTGAATCCGTTCACTCCAACAAGTTAAATGATTGGTCTGGTGTCATGACATGAAAGATGATCCAAAGTGTGTCAGGGGGACTAATGATCAGCCAATCACTGACATGGCCATGACTAAAACCACTGTGAAGCTGTGTTCTGGAGCCAGGATTATAATAATAATAACAACAATGGTGACAAGACAGTTGTAGCTTTTACATGAGGGATTACATTGGAGTTTGTTTTCACTTTGCTCTGAAAACTTTGGGAAAACCAGTGTGTTGGCACGTCGACACAAGGTGGCACCTTAAAATGATGTTGTATTCAGACAGATGCAGTAGATCGTCTCTAGTCATTGGAAACAAGACAGACGTGCACAACAGTAGTACTAATTAATGTAAACATAACTAATGTTTGCTAACAGTTCTTACTCTTACCAGTTGGACTTCGTTGGATTTTGTGCGTATGGTCAGTTCAATGCAGGGCTGGAGCTGCCAGTGAGGTCATGGACAGGAATTGAGGGGTTTTAGCCATTTGCAGGGAATCCACACTTACATTTCATTGGCTGAACATTGATAGGCTTTAACAGCTTTTAGATACTTCGGCTGGGAAATAAAATTAAAAGAAAATATAACTGAACAAACAGCAGCTGACTTAAAAGTCAGTGAAAGCAAGGTGAACTTTGCGTCTGTGTGCTATATATGTGTGTGCGTGTGTGTGTGTTCGTGTGTGTGTGGTGTGTGTGTGTGTGTGTGTGTGTGTGTGTGTGTGTGTGTGTTTGTATGTGTATTGCCGGATAATGATGACTACACACCCCCTCAGTCTCTCCCACGGTCACTATGAGAATTGTGGACAGGAAGGACGAATTTAAACTTTAATTAGACATGGTATTTATACACACACACACACACACACACACACACACACACACACACACACATACACACATACTCACACTGTAGATCCTGATTCATATTTCACAGTTGCCCTCAGTGTTTGTCCTTCCGTCTGTGTATTCTTTGAACTCTTATGACTTTATCACCCAGTTGACTTAGTGGAACTATTTTTTCATCCAGCACATTCCTCAGCAGGCAGTGAAGAGGCCCGTCTGTCTGCAGGAGAGTCCATATTACATTACATTATTATCATATTACACACATTATTTATTCGACCTATTTTGTCATTTCTTTTGTTTTCTTCACAATTTGTTTTTATGGTCAAAGTTTACAGATTACATCATATGACCTCGACACAGCTGTCACTACGGTCCGGACCCAAAACAAGACTCAGTGAAGTAATGACCCTTCCATCTTTTTTAAGCTCATTGGATGTCAGGTAGGTTTCTGTAAGGTTTTCTTCAGTCCACCTCCTGTCCAACCAACATGGCTGCCAACAAGTCAGTTTAGCAGCAGTTTTCACCCAAAAATCCACAGATGTGTTTGCTGATCGATCTGTCCACGATCTGCGCATGCTTATCCTGTAGGGTTTGTGGGTTAAGAGCCAGAGTTCCTCACAGTTAATGTTAAGAGCAATACATGGTTTCAACAGAATGAACACTGATAGATTCTTGGATTTATGTATTCTAGGAGAAAACCATATCAGGAAAGTAATGACTTTGACTCCAAGGCACGTCGGCCAGCTGATGACGCTCTGTAGAACTGAGGCTGACAGTTCATCACTACACATGACCCCCTTTGCATACATCTGATCCACTGTTAATAGAAAAATATCTATTTTAACCCCTTAAATACATTTCTGCTTAATCAAAGTGACCAAAATTAACTGACACTGACACAGCAAATGTAGTGACAAGCAGTGCCCCATGTAGGAGTACTGGTCAGTTTCTGGGTAGATGGTGTAATGGCCAAGTATGTGCTGTGACCTGCTGTGTGTGATTGGCACTTGATGGGAAAGAGGTTGGGGCCCAAAACAACAACTAATTTTGTCTCGAATAAGCATGTTACGACAAAAGACTGTCTGTCCCTCCATCGTCTTCTAGGTCTCTTTGCCCCTGGTCAGAACAGCTGTTTTACTCCAGAGGCATTGTGGGTCTGTGTTGCTGTGGCAATGCCTCCAGTTACGCCAGCTGTTCCGCTTCCTGATGTCAACATCGCCACTGGCAACCACGATGAAAACAACATCATCGTTTTACTCCTTACCATGGTATTTCATTAGCATGAAGACAGGATACTCTGTGTATCCTGTGTGTGTGTGTGTGTGTGTGTGTGTGTGTGTGTGTGTGATACCTCAGTCAGCTGAAACCAAAATGTCTCTTTGTGTTCTCTCTCCACTTGCTCGCTGCAGCATTCACACACTCTGCCTCCAGAAGTTTTACCCGAAAAAAGAAGCCAGCTGCAGTTTTCAGAGTTCCCATTCGATGGCGCTGAACTGACAGGAAGTGACCTTATTACAGCTCTCGTCTGGGATTGGACGTCGCTGCTGCGGCTCTCCTCTTACAGGATGTCCCATTCCTGCCATTCTGTCTCACTTCCTGTTTGTTTATTTTGACCAGGAAAATAAACAGCAGAATGGGAATATTGTAAAGTGGTTACGATGGAGATCACACACACGCGCATGCGCGCACGCACGCACGCACGCGCGCGCACACACACACACACACACACACACACTGAGTGCAGCTGTCAGCTGGTTGAGAAGACTTCCTTGTTGTTTGGGAGAGAGATGAATGAACAGTAGAGACGTTGTCAAGACAGCATTCAACAAACATCACATTTAATGTTCGGCTGCTCGGCTCCAGTCGGTGAGGTTTTAAACAGCACACTCTGCTGGGGGTGTAAACAAAAGCCAGCATATTATAAACCAAAAGAAATGTATGCTGTGATTCAACAGTGAGGGGTTCAACGAATAACAACCGATACTATGGTGGCTCGATGTCTGTACGTTTTGTGGAGTTTCCATCTTATTAAAACAAGAGACTTGTTTAGTGTTGTTGATACAGTATGAAGACACTGAAGCCTGTCTTTAGTTGACCACTGGCTAAACCATTCCCCTTAACAGTCTCTGTCTCTGTCTTATACAACTGTATAAAGAAGTAAAGAATTGTACCATTTCAAGGCTCAGCAGGTCTGTCAAGCTTTATATTTCTCTACTTGTTGAAGGGTGTGCATAGAGCTGTAGAGAGAGAGTATTTTCTGTATTTTCCTGTAAATATGGAGTGTGGGGTCGGTTTTTAACACTTTCACAACCAAAAACACAACAGCTAAAGAGCAAGAGATGGATTAAACAGTGTGTGTTTTTTTAAAAAAATGCTCTAGTGAAGATACAAACCTGAAGTCCGGCTAACTAGCTCACTACGTACAGACGTAACTGAGTGTTACTTCCAAGACCAAGAAGCATTTCATCAGCTAACCTTGTTATTAAACTATGTAAGACCCAAGAAATGGTGCAGTATATCAACCCCCCTCCCCACCACCACCACCACCACCACAAACTTTGACATATTTTCATTGTCATTTAGTCAACCAATCAGTTACTTGTCTAAAAGATTTCCGAGAATGGCCAAGATGACGTCCTTATATGCCTTGTTTTGTCCATAAAGGGGCAAATGTGAAAGGTTTCACATTTAAGAAGCTGGCATCAAAGAATTTTTTCCTAAAATCTTACAGAAACAGTTTATTCAGTTCAATTGGAGATTAATTTGATAGTTGACAAATGGATAAATCGTTGCAGCTTTGGTTCAACATGTCAGTGAGGTTTAGAGTTGCTTTGGACAGTAGGTAGAGGGTTTTTCCCCTTGTTTTGAGTCTTTGTGCGAATATAAGCTACTGTGCGTTTGGTTGTAGCTACATAATTGCTGAACACCCCCACACCAATCTTCTCACCCCTCCACATTGTACGCAAGAGAATACTGCTCAGAAGCGGAGGAGGGGGTTTCCACAGTTACTTCTGCTTTAGACAGAAAGGATGATAAACTTGTTATGGTTATGTAAGATGTGTGTGTGTGTGTGTGTGTGTGTGTGTGTGTGTGTGTGTCAGGAAGTTATTTTTTGGTGTGACAGAGTTGAAGGACACAACTCTTATTTTGACAGGGGACGTTAGCATTCAGCCCTTTAATTTTTGACGTCCTTACGCAGGAGAGGCCTTGACAGAGGTGAACTTCCTATGACAACGGGAAGCGGGACAGTTGGAAACCAAAGATGAGCCAACACTGTCACCAAGGGCAACAGGTGCCAAATTCTCCCCAGTGAAGGCTGATCAGTGAAGTGCATCGTCGTAGAAAAGCAGTAAGAGGAAGTTCGGTGCAGCCACTAGGGTTACTGAGGTCTTCACAACCAAAACCAGCAGAGAGGAAGCTGCAGTCAGTGTGGTGACCCTGAACTCTGACTGTTTCTGAACGTTTTTTTTAAAACCACAGCCACATTCCTGAAACTGAAAACACACAAAAACTTCAGATCATAATTTTGAACTACTAATTCAAACAACACAGTAACATGGGTTGGTCTGAGCATGATGTGTTATGCACCATATTATTATTATTTTTTTAACTTTCATAGGGCATTTGCATATGTAAGATTACCACAGTGATACAAATCAAATCACCAGGAATCATAACTTCTGGAGATTATGGGCACCTGTACAGTCTCAAGTCATGCAGTCTTCTGATTGCTAACATGCACACAATGACACTGCCAACATGCTGATGCTCCACAGCTATGTTTACCATTGTTCTATTTTAGCCTTACCACCCTTTTTGATTTGGCATGCTAGCATGCTAACATTTGCTAACTAGCACTGAACACTGAAGTACTGCAGTTGATGCTGATGGTAATGTCATTAGTTTTGTAGGTATTGGTCATAAGTATAATATATAGATGGTGCATGAAAAGTCAGAGGATCATCAGAGCGATTACACTTCATCCAGACGGGAATGAATCAATGTCTCAACCACACTTCATGGCAGTCCACGAGTTGATCAGAGCATTTCATTACAGTCTGGTCAGTATATGTTGCTGTGACGGACTGTCATCACTATCCTGAGGCAATTTGTGTGTATGTGTGTGTGTGTGTCTGTGTGTGTGTGTGTGTGTGTGTGTATGGGTGTGTGTTTGTCATATGACAGCCATGTTGCATCCGGGTCACCATGTGATTCTTGTGAATCCAGAAGGACAAACAGTGGCAAAGGGGTCATTTGATTGTTGAACTGCTGCAACACTACAGTCATGGGATATAAGTCCTAGAGGTATGTAGGCCCCAGGGCAGGAAGATGACTCTACATAGTCTACACATCAATTTTAAGACTGATTCTCTCTTTGATTTTAGCATCAACACCACCAAAACAAAGTGGCTGATGCTACTCAGTCAGTCAGTCAGTCAGTCAGTATGGTCCGGTCTGGTCCGGATGATATCATACAGTATGAAAGTGACCAGTGATCGATGAAAACACATTGTTACGATAAGGCTAAAATTCAATGCTTGTTTTTTGTTTTGTTTTTAAACCATGACCACAATCTTTCCTCAACCTTAACAAAGGAGTCAGCAGCTCTTTTCACACAGAGACTCTGCATTATCGCCGCGGCTCACCACTGACCCACCCTGTAGAGTTCTCAATTTAGGCTGGAACCCGACGCAGCCCGACACACCAGCATGAATTGTCTGCCCTAACCCGGCCCGAACCCGACCCCCCGCTTGCCTGCATTGTTTTCTTCATATACTTGTTATCATGATCAGACAGACAGCAGACTGAAAGGTGATGCGAGCCAGGAGACAGGTGCTGCGTCAACATCAACGTCAGCAGCAGCACCAACTCCTGCTGCAAAGACCAGTGGGAAAATATATTCGGAGAGACAGAAACAGACGATTTCCCCACTCCTCGAAAAGCAAGGGTGAATTCGCCAGTGGCAAGTTTACTTTTAGCCAATTCCATCTTCTCAAACTGAAACTCTTCACCACACGTGAACAGCGATGATTCACAACAAACAGTATATAAATTACAACCTGCAAGAAATGTGTTGTATGAAATGTGTTTTATAAAGGAAGCCTGAGGCCCGACCCGGCTCATTTGCGTATTATTTCGGTCCGCAAAAAGGCCGGCCCGACCCGTTGAGAACTCTACACCCTGCATCCTGGAAAGTGACAAAGTTACATTTTTTGCTCTAAATTACATAAATACCATCAGTAAACAGCAGACCCTGTCTGGCTCTCACTGGAAGGGAGGGATGCTGAAACTGAAGTCTCGGTCATGAGGGCTCACAGTCACGTTGTTTTTTTTTGCACTATAAGTTTCCAGAGACAGTAACTACAACGACACTATAGTAGAAGAAGACAAAGACACGGTTAGTTAAAGTTTCACGCTCTGAATCACAGGCAGGATGACGGAGGCTTTTCCACGTATGGCTGCGGTATTTTTTTCCCTCACATAAGTTACTTCATTACTGTTGTTTGGCCCTTTAACGCTGCTTTCGGGGTTGAAGTGTGGGACATTTCTCTTTTATTTGATGAGTGAAGACTCTGTTTAGCTGTCAGACCGTGAACACCATTAGATCGAGACACCCCTGATCCGGGCCGCAGGCTTTTCCATTCACTGTGGCTCTGATACTATCTCTGGAAGCTGATCAGAGTCGCAGGGGAAAACTGTCCCCCCCTCTCCACATCTGGAACTTTCACACAGGCAGCGAGGCGGAGTATCGGCACATGATTCCCGCACTGAAAGGGTAGTGTGAATGGAACTACTGTAACCCAAAGCATGCTCTCTCCCTAACCAAGTGGGTTCAGCTCTGTGTGCTTAAATCTGATTGAACTTTCACCCCAGCCACTGCCAATGAGAAAATGTATTTTATTTTAGTAGACACTGGCAAATGATTGTTGATTAATTAGATAAGGAAAAGCTTCTCTGGGTCAATGCAGAGGGCACCTACAAATTGTGTTTTTATGTTTCATTTTTATCAGGCC
>CAEMYA010000012.1:4429778-4458396 GCA_903131615.1 Diplodus sargus
TATAGTCCCTATTTTGTTCATATATATATATATATATATGAACAAAATAGGGACTGTCAAAGTGTGTGGGAGTTTGGGAACTGTAGCTGGTCAAGTAACTGTGGGGTCATTAACAGGAAATACCAACAAACACACTGAGTGGATGTGTATGTGTGTGTGTAGCATGGAGTTCCTGTCGGACATTCACACAAACAGCCTGTCTGCCCCACAAGTGTCTCTCTGTCTGGAGCTATTTTTACCATAATGGCTAAAATCAGAATGATAGTCGATGGTGAACGGAGATATTAAATACGTTTTTTCTCTGCTAAACAGGTTGAACTGCTCCTCAGACTTTTTTTTTTGATCTATTGATCTATTATTCTATTATCGTCTGTGTAAATTCGGCTGATAACTTTCTGTGAAAAAATGTGCGGAACATTTTTTTCAATTCAAAAAATGCTCCCCCGCTTTTCTTTGCTGTCCCACTGGTTTATTTACTGATGGCTGGTTGAAGGTCTGGAATGAATCACAGAGCGGTCGGAGTTCTTCAATGACTCTTTAAGGACAAATATTTTCCCCCTGAACTTCAACATAACACAGTTAACACCAGCCATTCATCACATCCGACTCAAACTACTTACAAACTACTTATAAAGTCATTGTTTACTGAGTCCTGTAACTATGGATTAAAACTGTTTGAATCACACAAAGTAAATCTAGAATCTATTTGTAGTGTGTATTTACACAGAACAGCTGGATCGATCGGTTGACAGACAAACTGCAGTCACACAGAAGGACTGAAGAGGCTGTATATCTGTACACTTTGGTTCTGTAATCATCTCTCAACTAATTTTTACTGCTGAGCTATTTGAGGATTTTGAAAAATCAGGCAAATTACTATGACAATGGCCATGCCTGCATCTCCGTGAGGGTGAACCATATTCAGTCTTTGGGCTGCATTCATGCACGATGGTGTTTTCAAGCTTTCTTCAGTATATCTCATAATTGTACTGGCACGTGGAAACATGCCCCTCGCACCAAAGCAGCCTCTTGGATTTTTAAAAAAATATAGCAGTGAGGTGTCGAGGGGTTTGAAAGTCAGTCTGTCGACCTGTCATTCCACCACTTTGGTCGAAGTGAATATCTCAGCAACGTATTAATTGTCACAAGTTTTTGTTCAAGTTATTCATCGTTCCTATAAGACGAAGCCAAATGACTTTGCGATCCCTTGGCTTTTCATTCACACCACCAGCAGGACAAAGCTTGTACTCATCGTGTGTTATATCTCACGATCTACTTAACGGTTTTGCAAAAAAAAAAAAAAGTGAACAGACATTTATGGTTCTCAGACGATGGACAGGCCTAGTAATGACTTAATAATCCTCAATCCTTCTTTTTCTCGAGCACCACAACAAGCCTGACTGATTCAAATGTCTCAGCATCTAACCTGCTGGATGTATTGTGATGGACTTTGGTACAGAGAGTCGTGGTCCCCAGAAACCCTAATAAATTTGGAGATCCCTCTGAATGTAGTGTCATCATCGGGTCAAAATCTTTATAAGCCACACATTTTGGTTTATGAGCCGTTTCCAGCAAACTAATGACATTACCATGATCCTCAGCGACAAACAAAGTTGCACTAAGCCACTGCCGCCCCAAGAGCCCTTTGGTTTCTGTAATCCCCTATTTGCTATTTATACACAACATTTATTTTATTTGACTGTCTGAATCCCACGTGTGATGGAATAGAATGAGAAGAATCAGTTAAAAGTACAGATGTCAGTAATGACACAAAGTGATGATGATAATGATCTATAAACTAGTTAGAGAAGAGCAGTGAATGTACGAACAAGGGAGTGATTCCCGACTTCTCCCTTGTCTTGCTTTGTCATCGTGTTGTTCTGAGTCTGCAATCTGGCTTCAACATTCAACTATTTTGCTAGATGAAGTTGTTTTTTTTGCAACATCATGTCCCCCCCTTTTCCAGGCACTGCTGCTCTGAGTAGTCCTAATTATACTTTACAGTGGTCGAATTTTCACTTCTGCTTAGCATTATTACCGACCACATGACCGCTATACACGTTACTGTGGTTACACTCCCAGTATTGAAAATATAGCCTTCTCCTAAACACTTATAAAAAAGTGTTGGCTCATGTCACCTTTACATTTTAGGTCCATCAGTAGTGGAAGTGGTACTCAGATCTTTTACCAAGATGTTTTAAGTAAAAGTAGCTACTAAAGATGGATCGTATGCGAACGAATCAGTTCGAAGGAACGACTCTTTAATGCGAACGAACTGACCTGATTCCACATTTCACTTTTCTCTCGTTCGTTCTGTCGTTCTCACAGACTCGTCGCTGTGTTGTTCAGTGTTTAGTTATCAGCGTGGTGAAGAGGACTGAGGGGCCAGACAAATGTATGCTGAGTCTAGGACACTGCTGTCGATTTTAGCCAATGAGAAACAGGAAAGCATAGAAACTGTTTCCATAAAAAAAAAACCATTTCATTTCGTCGTAGCTCATCATTCTCGTTCAGTCAGTCAGTCACCTTTGGCTTACCTTCAATACATGTCAATTTGCTGCAATGAAGTCGCAGCTATGTGTTTGCCTTGAACTACAGTGGTAAGTTGATCGTTAGCATGATCGTTTGAGAAAGAGGAGTTG
Organism: Diplodus sargus; assembly: GCA_903131615.1. Lineage (NCBI taxonomy): Eukaryota > Metazoa > Chordata > Actinopteri > Spariformes > Sparidae > Diplodus > Diplodus sargus. The sequence continues at coordinate 4,432,421 of CAEMYA010000012.1, forward strand.
AGAACTGTGCATTACATGATTCACCGCTAAACAACATCGTACCGGAAACGCGACTGAACGAACAAACAACATGAACGATTCTTCCTGCCAAACTTAGGACTTAAAATGAAATCCACCTCTGGTAGCTGCACCACAGTGTTGGAATACTTCTTCACAAGTCAAAGTAAATATTTAAAAGTAAATGTACATAAGTGTTGTAGTAGCCTTGGTACTTTAGTTAAAATAACCCACCAAAATAAAAATAAGGTACTTTTTTATTATGTAGAATTGACCACATCAGAATAAATATATGTTGTATTTCTGAACTATACTATTAATGCATTATGTGTACATTGTTTGAATGGTTGCTGGTGAAGGTGTACTGATTTGAACTTGCCTACTTTAGACCGTTTACTGACGGGCAGCTTGTGAATTCCCCCCCAGGAAGGAAGTCTTATCTTAACCTATAATTCATCATAATCGCTTGTTTAGAATACGTAGTATTCTCTCTGAGACTGCGAAGCGAAAATTATATAAGCTAAGTTCGTACAAACCAATATGTTCCCCTGAATTACCGTTGAGTAAAGTAGGTCCACGAAATAAATACTTCAAACTTGTTGGCAGCACTAAAGGGCCCGTTTGTATGTTTCAGCCTTCAGACACAAAAATCAGATTACAGCCCCACTCACTCCATTCACACTGTGGTGATAACTGAAGAGGAAACACCCCGAACACACACACACACACACACACACACACACACACACACACACACACACACACACACACACACACAAGGAGGGAGAGCCGCGTGCACACCGCCGCCCGCCCAGTTAAAGCGGACATTGAGGGGGTGGAGAGGAAACACCGTTAACAGACGTGCACGCGCGCACGAACACACACGCACACGTTCGCACTGAAGGAGGTTCCCCGCGCGCTCAGCTCTCAGTTTCATTGACTTCATCTCAAACTCACATGAACTTCAGTTTCAGCTCTCATCCTCTCTTCAGTTCCTGTCACTTCATTTTTTTCGGTCTCAGGTCACCTTCCTGTCTCAGAAACACGGACCCGCGTGCTTCTGCCCGACGAACAGCCGGTTCACGCACGAGACGGTTAACGGGACCGAGGAGCAACAGGAGGTTTCACGCGCGAGTCACACCGAGAACCAGAAGGACACACCGGAGACCCCGGGAACAGACCGCGGCTCTGAGATCTTATCTACCCGGTACTGATTCAACATCTACTCGGTTCTGACTGGACCCGCACTCTGACGAGGGATATCTACTGTCTGAGCGGTACCGTAGCCTTCTCCTCCTCGTCAGCTAGAGCTCTGAAGTTCGGTTTGACAGAAAATTGATAGCCGACAGAGCTGATGAAGAAAAGTTTTTTGACTTTGACATTTTCTGTCTCTTCTGTGCGACGATTTCCCGTCTTAAACAAAATGTGTTTGAGTTTATAGACTGTTAGTCTGATTGAATAATGTTTTTTGTTCTTATTTAGTAAGACAGAATCGTTCATTGATTGGTTTAATCAAAGTGACAGTACCAACTAGACTGACCGAGCCCAGTCGTTAGTTTGAGCCCCGCTCCCGTCCGTGACCCAAACATCCTCAGATCCTGAAGCTGCCTTTAACAGAACGGAATCTAACGTTGAAAATGTTCAGATTCGAGTAATTCCCTCAAATCAAACTTCACTGATCAGACACAGGCTGTTCCTAAGATGAATTCAATGACAGGGCTGGACAGAGAAGTTTGGGTGCCCGGGGCAAGATTTGTTCTTCCAACTGTTCCTGATTTCATGTGGAAGTCTGAGATGTTCAGAAGTCTGGTTTAAACTGTGGACAAGAAAGTTGATACCACTTTATGTGTCATACATCAAATATATAGCTACAGACAGCTTTAGTATTAGCAGGGGAATCAGCTAGTCAGGTTCTCCCCGAATGATATCCACCTAATGTTACAACAATTCACCATTTGCCGGAGGTTATGTGGCAGACCGGTGGATTTTGTTACCTCACAGCCGGGCTTGCTGCTCCCTCCTGTTTCAGTTTTTATGCTAAGCTAAGCTAAGCTAAGCTAAGCTAAGCATCTTCTCGTATTTGATGTACATACATGATATCAGTCTTCTCAAGTATCTGCTGGTAAGTCTGTTCTCCAGCTTCTACATAGAACTAAAATATTTGGCGTCTGGGAATTTTATGATCTCCACAAGAATGTTAAATAAAGTTATGTAAGTGCAGAATTTGGACACTTTTACAAAATCAACTACTGATGGTTTTTGTGGTTTCTCCGAATTGAAAGTTTGTTCTGATCTCATATGTACTGATTGTAATAGACCGTTGATATGAGTCTCTTTGGTGTCCTGTAGTTTGGCCTCCATCATGCGTCCCCCGGCGGGCGGTGTGGGTGCGCGCGGCACCCTGACCTTGGTTCAGGTCCTGGTCCTGGTCCTGGTCCACTGCGCAGCCGGATACAATCTGGATCAGGACCACAGTATGGAGTTCAGCGGCCCCTCCTCCTCCATGTTTGGATACTCAGTCCTGCTGCATCGCCATGGATCTCACAACTGGTCTGGATCTATTTTGTTCATCTGATATTGATTCATGATTTGTTTTCTGTTTGATTGATCCCTGTTGATACTGTGTAGCGTACGACGATCCCCTGTTTCTCTTATGTTGATTTATCAGATTTGGATAATTTATTGATGTATTATTAATTGTCGATCAAGGTAATATTGATCAAGGCATATATTTCCACAAAATATCTACCTATTCTCTATTAATTCCGTGTTGATCAGCTATTAATTTTTATTGATCTGCTAATGATCGGCTGTTGATCCTCTGACCTGCAATTGATTGTCTGTACTGTACCACTCAGCCTTCATCGATCCAGAATCGATCAACCAATAATCTTTAATTGATCTGCTTTTGATCCTTTATTAATCTTGTAATCTTCCTATTTTGTTTTATTATTGATGTTTCATTGATCTTTTCTTAATCTTCTGTTGATCTTAAGTTGACCCTCTGTTGATATGTTGGTCCCACTATTGACCCTTGGGTGATCTGCCATTGATCCTGTATTAATTGGCTGTTGATCCTCCACCTTTGATTGGTCATTTCTCACCTTTTAGGTAAACACTGTAGTGTGGTGGTGCAAGCTGTCCATAAAGCTACACAATCATGCTGCATTTAAAAAAACAACTTTTATGAACTTCAAACTCATGCTTAGCTTTCAGTATCTTATGTTCTCACAAAAATGTGCGAGTGATGAGCTCACTAATGGAGGAACTACCTTTCAAAGCGTTATGGGTGTTATTAAAGTTGATGCTGAATCTCCTCAGTTGTGAATTATGACCTTTAAATTGTTAAAATAAATGAACACTGTCCCTTTAGAGCTGCAGCAATCAATAACTTCAGATGAATGTAATTATTATAGTAATACTCTATTAGTTACCCTCTTCACAGTAGAACTGTGTAGTCACATGTGTATGTGTATGTTTACGAATGCTAATTAGCCAGTTCTTGTCAAAGAGAGAAGCTCTTTGAGGCTTCACACACAGATGCCATTCAGACACTGATGAGACAAAGACAGATCCTGTCTAACTGTCTCTCTCGCCTGCAGGTTGGTGGTTGGAGCTCCAGTAGCGAACTCATCCTCCGTTCCGTCGGTTCGATCTCCAGGAGCTGTCTTCCGCTGTGAGATCACTGCTGAGCATCGCCGCTGCCACCCCATCCATACAGGTGTGTTTGTGATTGTCTGTGTGTTTGTTGATGAGTCCGTTCTCCTCGCACCAAATGTACAACCACACATGGTTTGTGCTAGAAATAAATGAGGAGTATTATCTAAGGCATACCTATCCTACACTGGATTAGCCAATCAAATATGTGCATATAACACGTGGAGTAGTAGTAGTTTGTGTTTTTACCTTTTACTTAACAAGAATGGAGAGAGAGAGAGGATACAATGGCTGTTCCTGCAGTTTCCATTGCTGTCTTGTGGTATCTAATAAGATTTCAAACTCTGACTGGACTGCTTGGATGATACAGAATACAACAAAACATCAACGCCACAAACCTCCTTGTCTTAATGTCTGCAGTGCTGTTGTCGAAAGCCTTGTCTTGCACGTGTTAGTACTATGTTATCCGGTCAGGTGTTGACCTCGACAATAAAATACCTCTTAATTAACCGAGAGGGCTGCATGTGTGAAACAGTGTAAGCTGTTGAATTAATTTGCGTGTGTATGTGTGTGCAGATGTGCTGAGCTGTGGGAAGACGTGTGAAGCAGACAGCAATCACCAGTGGCTGGGAGTCAGTCTGTCCAGACAACCTGGAGACAATGGAGGACACATCCTGGTAACACACACACTTTTCTCTCGTCACTGACATTTAACACATCACATCAGGGTGACGGAGGGACTGCAGATAACCTGTGATTGGTCAGCTTGGGCTGCTTGTGTTGCTTCATCCATGTTTATGGTGATGATGGTTGATGATGTTGGGACCGGTATCATTTCTGGAATATTTCAACACAGCTCAAGTCCAAAGTGAATGATGACGTACTGTTAGTTGTGTGAACAAAAAGGGACAATGAATACACAAAAATGTCAAGGCATGCTGCTTTTGTCCCGGTAGAAAAGTTAGAAAGCCTTTATTTGAGTGGCTACATTAAAAGTAGTAATACAACCTGTAGGTTACCACAGGTGTATTTCTACCGTGTCTTTTTGCTGTTCTCCGGCAGTGACACAAGATATATATAGCTCTAACCATATTGGTCCTGTCATGTATGGAGGAAGCCGTTATGAAACATGTATGTAACAAAGTACTACGATTGAAAACACGGCACATTCTGTGAACAGATACTGTCGATGTTAAAGTTTTCCATGAATGAAACGGGCGTTAAATTTAGGGATTGAGCAAAACTATTTATAGCACCAACTGTGATCATCTCTGTTACACACTGAGGGGAAGACTGCCAACAGGAATACTTGAGGTTTAAAATAAATACACAGCAGGGCTGATAATGTTACACACACATACACACGCACTCACAGTCTCTGTCACAGTGACTAGGGTCATGGGAATAACAACACTGTGTTGCTAATGTGTTATTGTCAGTAATGAGACCATGTCACATGTTGTTTGTGTGTGTGTGTGTGTGTGTGTGTGTGTGTGTGTGTGCGCCTGTGTACGTGCGTGTGTGCATTCATGTGTGTGTGTCTGTGTGTTTGTGTGTGTTCAGGCATGTGCTCACCGCTGGAAGAACGTCTTCTACTCAAAGAAAGACAGCCAGAATCACAAGCTGCCGAACGGAGTCTGTTATCGCTACGGCAACGACCTGACACATGCCCAACCCATCATCCCCTGCTACAGAGGTACACACACACACACACACACACACACCCACACACACACACTGCATGTGTGAGAAAGAAGCAGCTGTTTGGCTGCAGGATGCAGACATTTGTGTTTTATCTTCTTATGTGTTATAAGTTCACCTTGGCCTTTCAACATGTCCGTCTCTTGCAGATCACCAGAGGAAGTTTGGGGAGGATTATGGGTCCTGTCAGGCTGGTATTTCCAACTTCCTGACAGAGGTCAGTAACACGCAGGCAACAATCTTCTCAAAATCCTGTTTGCATTCACTGTTTCCACCGGCAGGCTGGATGTGATCCATCACAACTGTCTTTTGTATGATGTACTTTTCTTGTTCCTCCTTATGGTGACAAAATGCACTGATAAATACTGACATTGTATGATAGAGAGCAAACACTGTCATCTTCTTGTGTAAAAATCAATGATAAAAACGTATTTTAAAGCAACAAATGTTGCTTTATTGGAGAGATGTAGTTCACATTATGTCATACAGACTCTGATATCTACCTGTCCCTCTCAGGATTTGATCATCATGGGGGCTCCCGGGACATCTTATTGGACGGGTTCAGTTCTGGTGTTTAACACGTCCAGTGGAGGGATGTCTGTGTACCTGGATGATGATACTGGAGTTGTCAGCTTCGGAAGCTACCTCGGTAAGTGATACACCTGTTTATGTTCCAGCACTAATAAAACTGCTGCTACTGCTACTAATATACAACAGGTTTTTCCATGGTCCCTGGTCGGTCGTCTTTATCTAAGTCAGAGTTCTGCTTTGTTGTGAAAAGAAAAATCCAGCTGACTACATGCAATGGTTAACTGATGAGAAAAGCTGCTATAAACCCTGCTATGACAGCGCTGTCAGCTTCTCAACAGGAGAGATGCTCCATGTCACACTGAACCATGAGCACCAATAATATTTCAGCCACACAGACAACACTGGTTTTTCAGTGTATGTCTTTCTTTGGCTAATGTGATTCTGAAACAGGTTTCAAATTGCATTTTGTTTGGTATAAAAAAGTCTTCAACTTAACTTGCCGAAATCTTGTAAAATCTATGTTCAGTGCTACCAAGAAATTAGTTTTCCGCAGAAGGACAAAATCATGTGTTACTTTTCAGACGTACCTAGTTCAGACCACCCCATCGCTTCTCGGTATTTGTGCTGTACAGGATGCAGAGCTGAAAGGTGTGATGTTGCTTAGATGAAGGTGTTTCTGTGATCCGATTCTGCCAGAAGAAAACACTTTCAGTGTTCTCACCATGTCAGAAAAGACACAGCTATGGAACAGACAATAAAACCAGCAAAGACCATGAAATATAGTGCTCAGTTGTGATGGAAGTACAAGCTTTGTCTTCAGTAAGGACTGTGTGTGTGTGTGTGTGTGTGTGTGTGTGTGTGTGTGTGTGAGAATGTACTGTGCGCACTGATCAGCATAAATCAGCAGGAAGTAATGGCTGACTTCAGGGACTGGGGTTTGTTCTGAACACATTTGAACGCTGTGGTTGTGGTTGTGTTTGTGCGGCTTTCTCTCACACCCACACCTCCCCAACACACACTTGTTTCTGGCGTAGACTGACATTTGTTTGCACCATAACCACGACATATGCTTAATCAAGTCTTAACCCTTTTTGATGGCACTGTGAAAGTCAGTTAGTGCTGTCACTTCAACTTTTCTAATCTTTCATGTACTACTTAATAAAATCTTTCTAAAAAAAAATTCACCTCTTCACTTTCTTGCAAAGAATTTCATGAGAAGACTGAAACCAATCTCCTTTTTGTTTGAAGCTACATTAAGCAGCATATTAACCTTACTTAGCACAAATGTAAACAGCGAGCCTGGCTCTGTCCAAAAGTAACAAAGTCCCTGAAACATTCCCTAAAAAAAGTACAGCGAGAGTTCTATTTATGTTGTGGACTTTTTTCTATTCCTCAGTATATATCTGATATTGGATGACTTATTAACATCTAAAAATTTGACAGCGACAGCTACACGTTGCTTTTTGTGAGAGGTCACAATTCAAAAAGAGTTTGGGACTCACAGGTTCAATCTTTACAGATGTATTGTATTAAGTAGAAGAAGTTTAAAGTTGTATACATGGAAATAGTCTTGCAAAGCACAGGAACCTCAGAAGTATACTTAATTCCAGTACTTGAATATATCTACTTACTTACGTTCAATACTGCAAAAATCTGAATATGTGGCTCCTGCTGTTGTTCAGGTTACTCTGTCGGAGCAGGTCACTTCCAGAGTCCTGCTTCTATGGAGGTGGTGGGTGGAGCGCCGCAATACAACCAGAAGGGCAAGGTAGGACCTACCTGTGCAGTGCGATGGTGTTTGTGTTTGGACCAGCTAGATACATTTTTGCAACATTAATTAGTCTCATCCTCACTTCCTCCTGATATCAGTGTGTTAAGTTGCTATTGAGTTTTTGCTCACATGTTATGTTGTGTTATGTCATTGCTATGGTTGAGGTTAGTGTGTGTGTGTGTCTCTTTGATGTGCAGGTGTTTATCTTCACTGTAGACAAAAGCATGCTGCGGGTTGTCTCCGAAGTATCTGGAAAAGAGGTAAGAAGCCACTTAGCATGAGCGTCCTCCATTCACAACAATGGAATACTTAGCGCTTTGCTTGCGTGTGTGTTTGTGTAGCTGGGATCTTACTTCGGCTCGAGTGTGTGTGCGGTGGATCTGAACGCTGATGGTCTGTCAGATCTGCTGGTCGGCGCTCCTATGGCAACGGGCATCTCTAGGGAGGAGGGAAGAGTCCATGTGTACATCAACCAGGGGCAGGTGAGCGGACATAAACACTTGAACACACAAACTGTTTGAGCACACAACTGAATTTATTTAATTGGGATCTGTCAGTTCAACGGAATTCAATACTACATGCTAATATCCTACAGTTCTATGTATTAATTGTCACAGTGTACTGTTTCTGGAGTTGTTTCCCAGTTATTTTAATTTCTCCAAGCTGTGAGCCGAGCAGCTGCTCTAGAGATGTGAGTTATGAGTCAGTTAGCTGATTTCTACTTTTTTTTCGATCAGTTCAGTTTAAAGCTTGTATTAACTGACCATGTAGCTCCATTTTTTTAAGTGAGGAGATGTGAGCACAATGTACGTAAGTGTAACTTCTGTACATACTCAGTGAGGGCATCAGGGTTCATACTGGTTAACAGATTAAGATCTCAACAGTCACTTCTGTGTGACAGTTATATTATGATTATAATGTGTGGTTTTCACAGTTTTTAACAATCATTGATAAGGAAGTAATGTTCCGAGAGAGGGGAGCTACACTACAAAAAGCTACTGATTCCCTCATTGACTGATTTAAATGCCATATCCATCACATTTACTTGACGCTCTGCTTGTTGCATTCTTTTCCTCTGTGATTGTCTCATGGCATCTGACTATTTACAGTCTACACCTGAGTGGAAGATCAGTGGCACCAACTGTTTATTGTGATTCACCTAACTCTGAATATTTGCACAACAGTGGTGGATTGAAATGTATAGTGTGTCACATTTTTTTGAAAACATTTGTTTGAAAAATATTCCAGGACAAAAATTTTCAACAACAACACACTAAAAGGTTTTTAGTATGAATACTGACTTTTATGAGTTTTTTTTTTTCTTTTTAGCTGTTTCAGATCCCTGAAACTAAAGCCGCTAAATTGAATTCAATTATCATGTTTTTTTTATTATTACACCTATGCTTTCCCTGTGGAGACTTAGCAACCTGTCTTCTGTGAAGAAAACCTTGTGGGACACAGTACGTTTTGCCTGTTTCTTCACAAATTGACTCTGTCTTAGGCAAATCTATTGGAGGCAGAGTTTCAGCTGAGTGGCAGGGACGCCTACGCCGCCCGGTTTGGAGAGACCATTGCCGACCTGGGAGACCTGGACGATGACGGTTACCCTGGTAATGGCCACACCTTCACGGCCTGACCTATCAGCTTTTATTCTTGTGAAACCATTTCAAGTACACACAGTACTACTGACATTACTGCTACTAATAGCTTAATTAGCAGTAATTAAAGAGCACTAAACGTTGCTCTGTTGCTTTCTCCCCAGATCTTCTGCCGCACACATCAGCCTTAAATACTACTAATATTACAATACTTTGATGGCTGCTACCCCAGAAAGCCAAAAACACACACTTTACCAAGGGGGCAAAACCTACGCACCACCACCTACGACAAAAACAACAGTAACTGCCACTTCCTGATAAGAGTACACATCACTTTAACACAACGCCCTCACACATGCAGACCCCTCACCATCTGTGTGTGTGTGTGTGTGTGTGTGAGTGTGTGGGGGTGTAGTGTGTCATTAAGTTCATTAAAACTGTAATGACAAACTGTTGCTGCTCTGTTACTGAACCTGCCTTCTAATCAGCCACCGCTACATAAAAGGCTGTGTGTGTGCATGCGTGTGTGTGTGTGACGTTCAGACCCTTTGCATCTTCAAAGGACCCAGGTTAAATATTAAAGGACCATGCTGGTATTTTCTCATGTTTATGTACTGGCCCTGAATACTTTCATCCCGCTGAACATGTTCCTACAGGGCCTCAGCCAGGACTACTGAGGTCATACATGTTCTCCTACAGACCCTTTACATCCCTAAATTAATGATCGATGAATCAATTTACAATATGCAGCAAATTTCAAGTCTCTGAAATACATATAAACCTCTGTATTTTTGTGTGTGTGTAGATGTGGCAGTTGGTGCCCCACAGGAAGACGACCTTAAAGGAGCTGTTTACATTTACAATGGCAGGAGGGATGGCATCTCACCAACTCCATCTCAGGTACTACACTGGGTGCAGATATAAGAATAAGAATATTGTTCATTTTATGGTGCGGTCACTTTTCATGATACTTAAATACATTGGATTATATATGGCAGTGTAAACATTAGACAGGAGGTACATGCAGGTTTGTTCTCCAACATGGTGTGTGTGTGTGTGTGTGTGTGTTTTCAGAGGATAACTGGATCCACACTGGGTCGAGACCTCAGGATGTTCGGCCAGTCGCTGAGCTCTGGCATTGACATAGATCATAACGGCTACATGGGTAACCTGAACTATCACAACTGTAATGTCAATTTCTGCTCTCATCTGATCTGCTTGAAACCAGATTAAACTCTCTCTGTCTCTGCAGATGTGGCTGTTGGTGCGTTCCTCTCAGACTCGGCTGTTGTTCTCAGGTAAAACCACACTGGACCTAGAATATTACAGTTGTAGTTTTTTCTCCTCTTTAATAGAGGTGTACAGCTTTAGCTGATTTGGAGGTAAAATTATACCACAGGTGAATCAGGAAGTGCCACAATAGGACAACAGAACGTTTCTAAACATCTGCTGAAAATACTTTTGGTTGCAAATTGTTTTTTTGAGGAATAAGATTTTCTAAAAGCAGATTATGATTGTAAATGATAAATTACATCTTCTGTCTTAAATTCAGACATAGAAATTGGCAACAGGGAATCATATGACTGTTTGATAGTTTGACATTTCAGTCCGGTCAGCATGCTGTAATAGCTTCTCTGAATGTGTCCTTTGTGTAGGACCCGACCAGTGATTCAGGTGAAGGCGTCTCTGGCTTTGCCTGAGCAGATTGACCCGCAGATGGCGCTGTGTCGAGACCACAAAAATCCTGCTGTCTGCTTCAATGTCACTGTCTGCTTCAGTGTCAAGTCCAGACATTTTAAAGGAGCTATAGGTACTGTAAACTGAACTGTTGTGTATATGGTGCTATTTTTCCTGATTTTAGACACAGCCTGCTATTGGTCTGACTCAACTGACCACTCTCTAAGTCCTGCACCCCTTCGTTACTTGTGTTAATTGTGAGTCCAGCTTTGTAATTCCAGCACATATGCAGATTAGGATGTTAACAGTTGTAGATTTAGTATTATATATTGAAACAATAGGTCATTCAATTTTGATAAAAGCTGCTTCTAAGTGGTGGCCTTGGACTTTGCTAAAATGACAACTGTCACTGTCAGATTGTAGCTAGCCAGCCAGTGATTCCTCCGTGGGTCGGTTGAAATGGCTGTCTCTGGCTGACTTTAAAATGATTATAGCTGCCTTTTTGTAAATGACAACCTTGTTAAGGGGTCTTAAATATGCACTTTGGGGCTACATAGATGATTTTGTGCTTACAGACTGAGCTTGCATAGAACAGCCAAAAAGTCTGCATCCTTACCAGCTGATGAAAGCTATGGGTAGTCAGTTAAATGAGTGTGGAACATATCTACTGATATTTAAGATTGTTCCTCTTTTCACCTCCTCAGATCTTCAATATAATTTGACCGCTGACCTCCTCCACAAGCCATCCTTCCCTCATCGTTTCTATTTCCATGGTAACGGGTCATCCAATAGCACAAGGGGGCGTGTGAGAACACGACACGGCCAGCTCGCTTGTACAACACATGTGGCCTACCAAAGGGTAACACACTCACGCACAAAAACAAACAGTGATTAAGTTTAATAAGAGTGTAATGACTTGTAAGTTAGCAATTGGATTTGCTGTAGTGATGCTCACAATGTTTATTCCTCCTGTGTATCCGTTTCATCCTCTTACAGAAAGATGTGAGGGACATTTTTACTCCGGTCCAGTTTGAGGTTTCCTATAGTCACAGAGAAACACAACAAAGAGGCTCGTCCAAAACCTTCCCTCCATTGAAACCCATTCTGCAGCAGAGCGCAGGACACCAGAATACTATAACCAACCAGGTACAGTACAGTCCATCGGTTACACCACCTAGTTACCAAGTAGTTCTAACAACCACTTACTGGCTGGCGCTAAAACCAACTAGGTACAGGCTAGTGATAACATCACCTTGGTACCAGTGCTAACATCAACAATGTACTAGCAACCAACGAGGTATCAGCGAGCTCCAACACCAACTAAATACTGACTTGGGCTGACAACAACGAGGTACCAGCTGGTGCTAACACCAACTAGGTAGGAGCGAGTGTTGTACTCACTAGTGCTAACAGGTTGTAGGAACCAGTGTTTATTGCCATCAGGTTCTGGCAAGTGCCATCAAGCAACAACTAGCCAACCAGTTAGTGATAAAAGTCACAAGGTAGAAATGCTAACACCAACCAGGTACCAGCTAGAGCCAAGCCCCCAGGAAGAGCACCAGGTTTTGAAGCCAACTTTCATAGTGGCTAAACCGTGTAATTACATCATCACTGTGGCCACAAAAGCTCTTTCCAATAAGCATGTGAAAGAAGCATTTGTAAAATGGTTGATACATTTAAAAAAATGAAATCAAATAAAATTTGAAATGCCTTGAAGAGACACACGATTAGATTTTTTTTATCCCTATTCAAGTTAGCGGAAGTCAAACAAATTTCAATAGAACCAATGAGCAATACAGTACTCAGCTAGTTAGTTAGTTATCAAAAGGAGTTACTGTAGTACCATAAGGTTGCGGGAGTTGGAGAACGAGTTAAGAAAGAAGAAAGCTCTTGCTGCCTTGTTCTGCACAGGATTTTTGGGCAAGGGGTAGAGTCTGGGGGGAAGTTTATTAATGGCAAACCGCAATTAGCAACTACTTAGCATTAGATTCTTAGCCATATACTTAATAAATGATCGTAATCTATTCTGATTACCAGACAAAAAGACCTACAGTCTACACATTGTTTTTGTAACAAACCTTGAAGCTAAGTCTTAAAGCTGGTATTTCATCTAGCAACTAACACTTATTAATAATTTGTTCTGTATCCAAAAAAATATAGGCTGGTTGGTATAATTCAGGTGGAAATTCTGCAAATGTGAAGTTGTTGAACTCTTTGTAATAGCTTTATGAACTCCTTCGTTACGCCAAATATTGACCTTTAATAGGAGCACCATGTACTGAATTCAAATGAATTGATTTAAATTAGATCAACCTAATTAACTAGAAATAAATATTGGTTTACATGCAACTTTGAAATTCACCTATATTACATTTACAGTGTACTTCTACCTCTACTACCTGTGTGCTGTGCTGGTATGTGTCAAGATTGCTGTTGAAAAAAAAACAAAACCTAAGCCATCAGTTTCCTGTTAGAGCAGCCTCAGAGTCAGATCTGTCTGTTCATTACAAAACGTGTCTGTCTTCAAGGGAAGGAAACAACTAATCTGATGTAAGCGCCGCCACACACACACACTCATAATGACTTCCCGCTAATCCAGATGTGTTTACGGCTGCAACACGTCATCTGCAGCACATTAACGAACATCAGTCAGCTCCTCCTGTTCCTATACCATGTCCCAGACTGACTCCAAAAACAGACCAGGAAGAGTTAACATGCAGGAATTTACAGCTGGAGTGAGTCAACGGGACATTAGTCGTCATCTGTGAGACAGGGGTCAGAGGTCACATTAGTCACCTGTAACGTCCATTGCTCCATTCATCATTATTATCATTATTACTGCTGATGTCACCAATTAACTCTGCGCCTCTTTCACTCCGTCAGACGTGGTTTGCTCGATCCTGTTCTCTGGTGAACTGTTCGACCAACATGCAGCTGTCGGCTGAACTAGTGCTACCACAGTAAGAGCACACACACACACACACCTACACATGCACCCGCACACCTGCACACACAGAGCTATCACATGGAACAGCTTTGACTTCACCAGGGTCAGCGCCTGTTGTATCTTATTTATCCAGTTTTAACATTTAAGTCACACGCAGGTCATAGTAATGATGAGTCCTCTTGTGTTGTGTTTTGCAGCATGTACGAGATAACCCAAGACTAGCCTTTCAGTTGCCTCTAAAAACAACATACAACATGAGGCCCACACATGATCCTAATTAGCTGCTGGCAAATTGAGGAGGATTTATTTAGAACATCAGTCGGCAGCAGGGCTTTGATCTTGGTTCGAGCTGGACCATGCTGTTGTTCTGCTCTCACGGCCTGGAAGATATTGCATGAAATGTGCTTTACTCTCATTAACTTAAGAATGTAAACCGTTATTAAGTGTTGGAGGTGTTGGTGGATGTATTTTTTAAAGTATGGACGAGAGCCAGGCAAACAGTTGGCTAGCCCCCTATTTTGAGTGCAAAGCTAAGCTAACCATCTCTTGCAGCAACTTGATATTTAACAAACAAACAGGAAAATAGCATTGGCCCGCTCAGTGTATTTTAATATCTAAACCTATTCTTTCTTACAGTCAATATTTTTGTTGAACTTAAAATTCCATTAGAGTAGATTCAGAATCCGGAAAAAAGGACTAAGAATTGGAGGAACTGCCAAGAGGAATGTGACATGTTGATAGCCAGGGAGGTCGTATTAATTCCCTTCTGATACAATATGATGACAATTCACAATTACATGATGACAGTAATGGATCTCCACTGTTCATAATAGATCTATATCTAGATCTCTGCTGACAACTGAAGTTTCTTTTAATGGAGCGCTCAGCTCTCCGGTCACTCTAACAATCATGTGTTGTTCATTCATCTAGGTAATTTAGCCCATTTTACAGTGCTTATCTTTAATAGCGGACTCTCCCTCCCAAAACATTGTTATATTACTGGTTACAGATACTCGTTATGCAGTGTAACTTTTTAACAGCATGTCAGCGTATGTAATGTTCCTGTGGCGTTACCATCATTGCTATTGCCCAGTAGTAGTGTTCGTTGTTGTCGTTTGAGATCGTCGTAATAGCTTTATTTTGATGTTGGTTGTGATCTTGTTTTTTTTGTTTTTTTACATCAGTCAGCAGGATTACTTTGCTCTTGGCTCTGGACAGACCATCATGTTGAAAACCTTGTTACTAAACTCTGGAGATGACGCCTTCTTGCCACGACTGACACTGCGTTTCCCCAGCAACATCCAGTACATTAAAGTACTGCAGAATGTGAGTTAACATCATTTTGATTGGACAGCTATATGAAATGGCTGGTTGGTTTTAAAGTTGTTATCAAAATGTTCCCTCTTTTTCATTTCTCCTGACTGTTCTAATTCTCCATGACATGGCATTTGCAGTAACTTTATCCAGCTTTGCGGCTATAAGACATTGAACCCTGAACAGCAAGGCTGATAGCAATGAGATAATGTTAACTGCATTACATGCTGCATTATGTCCTTTGAATACCTCATTTGTTTGAAGGCAATCTAAATCCAGCACAAGGGCCTAAATAGCATCAGAACAACTTCAACAATAACTCATTCGACAAAGTAACAGCGACAAACTGTGTGTCCGTGTGTGCAGCAAGACAACGTGGTCAGTTGTGATGTCACGCAGGACGTCAATAGTACAATGGTGGGAGTTGACTGCGGTGTCACCAGCCTCCTCCTAGCCGCCAACGAGCAGGTAAGCATCAGTCAATCACACACTGCTATTAGATTATATTTATTGTGGTTGCAATCTTATTTTAGTGTGTTAGAACGGTAAAATTAGCAAATAAGCACAGAGCACAGTTCAGGTGATGCAGAAGGAAATGTCATTAGTGAAGCAGGTACAGGTACAGTATATGGTCATAAACCAAAATATCTGATAAACTAATTGATTTTGATGGTGGTGCTAGATGAGAGAGACTCTTGGTGGTGCAAGAGGAAAAGTCAGGCAATCATCAAAACCAGTAGGATTCATGGTATTTGTCCAGAGGTCCGAGACGAGATCCGGTCTGGCTGTACTTTTTTTTCACTCCTGCTTTTGTCTCGTCAGCAGATGTATTGTTGCATTTCCTCCGTCTCGGTTACTTTTTAAGTAAACGTTGTGAAATATAATGTTGAAATATGAGTTACCCTCTGAAAAAGAGCAACAGTGTTGAGATGGAATTTCCTTCAACATGTAAAAGGTTATCTTTGAATATGCACACTTGAACACAATTCTATAAAGATGAAAAAAATGAGGAATAAAGATCCAAAAGTGTCTACAGAAAAGGATGAAACTGTACAGAGGAGAAAAAAATTCATCAACTGTTCAACTGATCAGTCCTCATAACTAATGTATAAAGAAACTGAAAACTATCTGAAGTCACTCATTTATTTCTTATTTCTTGTAGTTGAATATCAGCTTCCTCTTGGACGTGAGTCAGAACAGCACACCTGGTGACATCATCATTCACGTCACCACCAGCAGGTAAAGACACCCTACTGTCATCTCTAGAGGAGAAGAAAGTCCTCTACGATTAGAACTTCAATTTTCAGTGCAACATTATTGTTGCATCAGGATTGAAGAGTTTATGAGCGCAAAAACTATTTGTACGATACATTATTTAATAAATGGAAAGTACAAACCTCCAAAGCCACAAAATAAAGTGGACTGAATATTGAACCAGTTAAAGTGAAAAAAATTACTTTAAGATTAGCGTTCTAGCTTTGCAATGATTCAATCCATCTGTGAGTTAAAGATGAGACGTTCGCAGATTAGATGTTTCTCAGTGTATGAAATCCATTTTGTCTTCAGTGATAACTATGAGAGGGAGGAGTATCTCCATGACAACGCCATCAGCCTTCGTCTTCCTCTCAAGTATGGAGTCAACGTCAATGTCCACGGGTGAGTCTGCATGTCTTGGTATTACTTTGAGTGTATTTGTGTCTGTATATAGTTGTCTATCTATCTACACAGTATATATACTTAGTTAGATACTTGGATGGAGTGTGCTTTACTATAAGTCTTTGAAAGTGCAACTAGATAGAGAATATTGTTACCATGTAAGCGCCTGTAGCTCCCTGGTAAAATAACCACCAGCCGCCACTGATGTCTGTCTGTCCGCCTGCAGGTTTGTGACTCCCACATCATTTGTGTTTGGAGATGAAGACCTGACTCTAGTTGAATGCTACCCTGAAAGATTCAACTACACGTACAAGGTAAACATCAGCCTGGTTCAGAAGTTCCATCAGGTGTGTTCAGACAGAACACGACGTGAATTCTGGGAACAACCCGCTAACATACAACTTAGTGGAAAGATACGAGGCGAGGTCACACACACACGAGTTGTTGACAGTAACATAAGTAAAGATTTATCGCTGTGGCATTTTTCTAAACAAAAATTATGTATATATATATATCATATATGTCATGGTGTTAATGATAGCATTAATGACGGCTCTAAATGGCCAAGTACAAATACTTAAAGAAGCTCAGGGAGCTACTGTGACTGACTAGCGGTAGCATATTCCTGTCTTGATATCGCGTTCACGGTAAATAGCCACAAACAGCCTGTTTGTCTGTCTGAACACACATTTCCACTACCACACTGTGCACCCAGTTATAGGTCAGCAGTTATCTATGGCTGCCTGAAACAGTCTGTGTACACTTCCTGAGCTGTCTGATGCTTTGCCAAAATTTCCAAGGGCAACTAAAAGTGCTACTTCAGTCTTTGTAAACTCAGGTCTTTGCCTCTGGTGGCAGCATGAACAGAAACCAGCATCTATCAGTGGCCATTAAGTGGTGAATCCAAGTGGCAAAAACTATATTCTCATCTTATTAAAATCTGTTGTTTTGTCTGTCCGCAGGTGTTAAACTCTGGTCCCAGCAGGTCTCTTAATACTGTGGTTGACATTACTCTACCAAAGATCCTTACACCTTTCAAACACAGACTGCTGCGGGTGGTCGACTGGCAGGTATGTCCACTACTAGTAACAGCAGTAGCGCTAGCGGTAGTGCAACCAATTTGGGTAAAGACGGCTGGAGCCATAGGTGGAGATGAGGTGGGACAAGCAACCAGCAAAAAACATTGTGTGATAGGCTGAGACACCATGAATACCGCTAATTAAGCTTTAAATCATCACCTAATTGAACAATTATCCTGAAAATCTGTTCACTTCTCCGCTCTTTTGGCGTCAACAGTCAGCTGTGGTAAACGCTGACTCAGTAATGGCAGGAGCTGAGGTTGAACTTACAATAGAAGTGCGGGGGTAGTTGTGGTGATAGCAGTTGTCACGTTTGAAGTGAATTCGTGGCCAGAGTACGTTACAAACATCAGCAGTAGTATCAACAGTGTGTATAAAATATTGATGTGCTGTTTCTTCTTCTTCTTCTCTTTGCAGTCGTCTCACGGTGAGTGTTCACTGAGTGACACGACTGTGTCAGTCATTGAGGACTGTGATGTCCCTGAAGCTTCCTTCATCAAACAGCTCGTCTTCTTCTTCTCCTCCACCTCCACTCGCAGAATGGTATACACACACAAACACACACACACACACACACACACACACACACACACACACACACACACACACACACACACACACACACACACACACACACACACACACACCTTGGTGATCCTCTGACTTTTCCTCAAAAGTTTTTACCTATTCAGTTATCTTATAGAGACTTACACAACAACCATGTTAGCAGTTCTGTAAGGCTGTACTTACGGTGGCGCTTTGAGCCAGAGTTTAATATCAGTGACTTGTTGTCTCACAATGTCATTGCTAACATGTCAATAATATTTTTGTATAATGTTTACCATGTTAACCTTTGCTAATTAGCACTAAACAGAAATTTCAGTGATGGCTGATGGTAATGTCACTCGTTTTGTCGATATTTGTTCATCAACCAATAAGTGTTGGACAAATTAACAAGTTTCACTTTATAATAGTGCTGGAGGAGTTATGACAGTCCTGTGGATAGACTGAAATCATTTATGAATCAAATTCCATTGCAATCCATCCAGTTATTGTGATGCTACTCCAAACCGCATCCCAAATTCATGGTAAATAAAAGGCAAAAGTGGTTACTGAAGCCATTAGAAGACAACATTCGGTGGCCATGAAAAATGTTTTGTGCCGATTCATCTATAATAGTTATTGAGAAATGTAAGTCTCGCCAAACTGGTCAGCTGTCTGACATTGCCAAAAAACATTGCTACCGTTACACACTGACCAACAATGAATGAGCTTCCATCTTTTTCCGTGTGTGCGTGCAGTTTTGTGGTCGAGGTGATGAGCTGTGTGAGCGGCTGGTGTGTCGTCTCGGTAACCTGGAGGTGGGGAGAGAGGCCAGTATCCAGCTGGAGATCAGACTGAACCCTGCTGTACTACTGCAGGCTCCGGTAAACAAACACACACACACACACACACACACACACACACACACACACACACACACACACACACACACACACACACACACACACACACGCGTGTTTTCATTCATATGCAATCTAAATGATGAATCAAAAAGTTGAAGGCATTAGGGGTAAAGTAGTTATGTATGTATTAATAACAGGAAAATGTAAATGTTCTCCTGACATGTAGCCATGCTGCCTTACCAATGACTGTCTGCGTCTCTCTCTCAGGGTCGCCATGGCATCATGAGGATGGAGAGCACTGCGACGCTGTCAAATCCAAAGGAAGATCCTCACACCATCCTCATCCATGGACAACCTGTAGCACAGGTAAAACACTTCACCACCCGACACAACCAAGAACCAGCAACACTGTAGAGCCACACCAGACCAAATCTGGAATGAGGTTCACCCTGGAGTTTCACAGCAGTGCATCATCAACACCGCTTGTTATTGCTGAATGTTAACAGACTAATCCAACTCTAATCTAGTGTGTGTTCTACGTGTTGCTCATAATTCGTATGTTGTATGTCACACATGTCCAGGTTGTGGTGGAAGCTCTTTTTACCCAGAAACCCTCAACAATAGTGAAGGTCTTCATCATCGTTGTCAGTTTAGTTTTGGGTCTGCTGATCCTGGCCGCTCTCATCTGGTGTCTGTGGAAGGTAAATATTCATTTAATAACACGAACACCTGTCGTAAACAAACACTTTGTCTACAGACTTCAAGCCATTAGAACTCTCTCACGTCCGCTGCAATATCATTTAGAAAGAGTGACAGCTTATCACTAAATAAGAAGTATTGTTAAACTGTAACATATCACAGTAAACAGTACTAATAAACCTCGGTGTGTGACAATGTAATGCAACTGACAAACCTAATAAATCACAGCATGTTGCAAATATGATGCTCAGATAAACTGGAGGATATCACTGTGCCCGGTATTGGTAAGCTGTAGTAAATTGCAATTCATTTAATATAATGTACAGATGAACTGCACTGCATTGAAGAATAACCATACCCAAAGTAAATTGCAGTATATTGCAAAATGATGGTACTGATAAACTGCTGTACATCTCAGCATAATGGTTAGTGTATGTTGAAATGACAGTTAACAAAATAAACAGAGTATATTGCTTTCAACTCCACTGATAAAGCAACATTATATAATATAAGGTATGTAGCAGCAACATTAACTTCATGTTATGATGTACTTGTGTCCCTCAGGCTGGATTCTTTAAGAGGGAGTTCCAGAAGAAGGAGGAAGAGGAGCTGAAGAGAGACAGCTGGGACTACGTTCCTAAGCTCGACAAAAGAGAGAGCACTTCCTAACCTCGCCTGTCGCCTCTGGCCGTGACCTCTGACCTCTGACCATAGGATTAAGTTCACATCGTGACTGTGCAGCAGTTTTTAACGAGACATACGAGCTGGTGGATGGATGGGTGGATGGGTTGCTGCATATGATTTGTCCAAATCAGTAGAAAGTCATCAGCCAATGAGATCCGCCTGGACTGGTTCAGATGGTCACTCGTAACAACTCAGCAAGACAGACCTGTCCTGAGTGTGTGATGAAGTGTCTCAAGTGAACGGCCCCGAACACACCTGAGTCTTCCTGCTTTTTATACTATTTAGCCTGATGTGCCTTCACAAATACAGACAAGTTCAAAGACTTCAAAAAGACCGCAGCAACGGATGAATGGGCGAAGGATTAATCGAAGATGAAAGTGAACCTGAAACAATCAAATCTTGACAAATGAAAAAGTCTTCAGGGCTGCCCGGGATGTTGCACCACATGTGACACTGTCACAGGTGACCTCCGTCTTGACTCTTTTAAGAGGAAATACACCAAAGGAAGTGACTTTCTGGTGACCTTTGATCTCAGGGGATGGAAACCTGGACTCTGATTGACTCTCTGTGTACATTATCTTTTTACATTTCTGTTTACCTGCTGACACTGTGCTAACACTTTATGCACTTGTGACACACGGGGCAGACTCAATGAGTGTGTTGCATTGACGCCTGTAGCACACACCGGGTGATTTCCAGATGGAGGAAGTCGAGTGCTGTCTGCTGGGATGTGCTGATGCAGGGAGTCTTCAGTGGGTCGATGCTGGCAACAACAACCAGCACGGGTGTTTTAGTGAAGATCATATCTGTCATTTCCACTCTCGTTATTTTGAGATTTTGTCCCTCTAAGGGCCCAGTCACACCAGCATTTCTCGGCACAATGAACGCCGATGGACTTACACGGATTTGCTCATCGGGGGGAAGTAAATCTGTGCAAATGTTTTGCATTGAACTAAACTTAGAAATATGAATTTGGCCAACAGCAAGATGTCTTCGCACTGTCACAGTACAAACTGCAAAAGAAGGAAGGTTTTCAGACAGTAGGCAGTAGCACAAATACGTCTTTTGTCTCAGTAGCGAACCATCAGAGACAGTAACCGACTGTGAGCTGAAAGCCGCATTCTTTATTGAAATGAAGGATGTACGATCGTGACAACGAAATGCCGGGGGGGGCAGTAAACTTTTAAAATACAAAGAAGCTTGGAGAGCCGTTGTGAGTGTGTGTTAATGGTTTGCACACTGGTTGTTCTCCAACCAGCCGGATGCTTTCCACGTGGCTAACGTGGCTCCTCACAGCCCTCACTCGGTATTGTACGGTATATCTACCAAATGGAAAATTCCCGCTAACTCAGGTGCTATTTTGAAGAGACGGCAAATCCTCCCAGCGCACAGCATTATATGTAAAATGTTGAGAACATTTTTTCAGCAACCGTCAAAAGAAGAAGCACCTGGTGACGGATGACTGCAGCTTCGGTCTGACGTCTTTTTCAGCCTTGAGGTGAAATTATTGGACTGGTAATAATAACTGGGACTGTACAGCTGCAGGACTCTAGCTATATGTTATTCCTAAATGAGCAACGATGCACTTGGAAAAAAAGGAAAATGATGAGAAGGAGAGCGCTTTGGCTTGTGTAGAAAATACAGTTTTAATGATTCAGATTCTCCACATGTAACATTTTTAATTTTGCAGTTCAACATGACTACCAGAGCCGCTGTCAGTGTTGTCATTGCTGTTTACAGTTATACCAAATCTACTTTACTAATCATGCAAAAAACAGCACAGACCAGTGAGTAAAGTCATTCACATTAAAGGGCTGTTGCTGTCCTGTCCTGCGTCGTTGGCGTATCATGGAGGACGCATTTAAGGGACAGGAACTTCCTTGATAATGGTAGACCTTGATCGATGTATGAGTGGAGGACGGGAGGACGGGAGAGAGTATAATCATCAGAATGGAGAGTACAGACTCTGTCACAAAGCCTACTAAATACTAAATATTCTGAAGATGTGCGGATGGATCTTGCTGTGCCGCTATCTGTGACTGGGTCTGACTTCACACCTATTCAGTTTTTCATGGGTTGTCTGCTTGTGAATTCTGCTGTGCAGCTGTTAACCACTCCTATCAGGAAAAACAGTACATGGACATGTTTTAAAGTGTGCAGGGACATTTTTAAATAATATACAGTCTGGCATGACTTTGTGTCACAGAGAGAGAAACAAAAGAGAGTTTCTTTTCCACTGTCCTCGTAGGAACAAATACCATGTGATATCAAGTAAGGCTTGAATGTCTTTTTGTTGTTTAGACATCAATTCACATTTTCATCACCTTGGTAAGAAACATGACCTGCCCCTGTGAATAGACTCTTGCGGGAGTTCTACAATAAAAAGACAGCATCCTCTTCAACTCAAGGATGCTGTACAACACAAATATAAATAAGTAGAAAAGACAGCCGACTGCATATGAAGCAGATTCTTTGTTGACGCCTTGGTTTGTAAAAAGCTTGAGTGTCAGAGATTTGAACCGAGCGATCAGAGTGGAAGCTCAGTTAAAGATGCATCTTGTTGGCTGTGGAACAGAGTCGAAAAGATAATTGAGCCACAGGGTTGAATGATGGAAGACTACTTGAAAATTAGCATTTAAAAAAGATTATATAAGATGTTTTATATATTCAAAAGTGTTGTTTTAACGGTCTGTACCCTATAAATGCGGACATTTAAGACAGCTGCTACCCTCCCTTTTGTTTATGTATTCAGTACAAATGCACATCACACAAAGATGTTTTTTTTTTTTTTTTTTTTTAATGTTTTAATAAATGAGTTTATTGTTTTTGTTTATGTGAAGTTGTTCTGCACTGGAGTCTCACTGCTTTTATCAACAATTTTCCATTAAAATGAAGGATTTTGTATTTAAACAACAACCTGTACTTGTTTCCTTCTCATGAAGACCACAGGAGTTCATCTAAAAATCTGCATTATCTGAAGAGAAAGGCTGGAAAGAGCTTCTAAATATAAAAAGCCATCTTAGGTAAAAACTTCATTGTTATATTAAAATACAAAACTTTTACAGTCTTTGGACACATTGGGCTCCTCCGGTCTGGTTCTACTTGTATTGCAGGTACAAGTAGCTGCTCACCAACACACAAACATTCAAACAATAATCAATACACTGAGGACGCACTAAGTTTGTTCTCCCTTTCCTCACAGTGTTGGGTTCATTCAACTATTTTTAGCTCACATGTATATATTTTCACAAATTACATACAGAGACAGGAGGCTGGACCAGATGAAGCAAAATGAAAAAAGTAGGCAACACATTTGAGATAAAAGTTCAGTTCATCTGAGAGAAGCAGGTAATTAAAATATAGTAAAATGTAAACATTATTTGAATATAAGACATTCATCTTCATCACTTAGCTCAGTTCATAAAGCACAGGCAGATTGGAGTTAAATGTAGCTTACAAAGTACCTTCTGGTTATTAAAGCTATATCAAATGGCCTAAAAAATGCAAAGCTCTGCCACAGTTTTTGCTACTTTAAATGAAAGTTCTTCATTCCATTCATCACATCGCTATGGAAACCGTAATGATCTAGACGGGACAAATCACTATGGCAACGTGTCTTGGTCCAAACACAGCAGCTCCCTCAGTTGGACTCATATGCAGCTGCAGGAGACGGTCATCTCTGCCTCATCCACCTCCTCTCCGTACAGAGTGATGAGTCGTGGATGGACCCTGAATGCACCGCGCACACAAACACACACACATACACGCACATACACACAAAGTTATAGGTGAAGTGTATATATATCTGATGTTCAATATAATGCAGAATCAGGGGATGAGATGTAAAATACTTCAACAGGTAAAGGGCCAGTTCACCCGAAACACACAATGAAAAACATTCTCGCTCCCCCTGGTGGTGTTTCTCCACAATGTTTTTGTTTAATTTGAACACAAGGTATCGGATCGCACCGTGCAGCCCACACTCCCACACTGGGGTCAGCTGAGACAGCTAACTGCTGGTTTAGCCCTCGTCTGACCTAAATTGGGATAAAATAACGTAATTATGCAGCATTTTTTGACTTTTCAAATGTTATCAAACAGAATGAATCAAATTATAACAGTATACCATTTCATTTCCTGGGGGTTGTGGCCATAGACACATATACGTAGACGCTGCATTGACTCGCTGGTGTCAGTCGGTGCTGCGTCTACGTATATATGTCTGTGGTTGGGAAACTCAAGAAAAGAGGGCATTGTAAAACTTTTCCATGGGCCGAGTAGTGCTAATGAGTGCACTGATGAGTGAAACCTCAGAGGCAGACATCTTGAAGCAAAAATTAAACAAAACAATCCACTGGGACATGGGTCGGCTCTTGGCGTAGGCCATACAGGCGGTCGCCAAGAGCGCCACATGCTGGAGGGGCTCCGCGTCCTTCTTCTGCAGCTACATGTTTTTGCTTGTGCAGTAATAATCGGGCTAATCTACTCTATAACCGTCCAGATGCTCTCAGGACTTATTTTTTCGCAGAAGCCTCCAGCAGCTGCTGGAGAAGGGCCTCCTGATCTGCCATCTACACCACTCTCTGTCTCTGAAGCATGGAAGTATAGAAAATGATTTTTATGGTCTCTGTTATGTTACTATTATTTTTATTGCTGTTGTTATTTTTATTATTACTGAATGTTATAGTTAAACCTAATCTCGCCTCGGGCACCAAAGTGGTTCGGCCCTGCTTGGACAGATAGCGCGAGAGGGAAGTGACAAAATGTTATTTTCTTTTGGCATTTGGGTGAACTGATCCTTTTCAAGATGGGAGACCATAAATGCACTTTAATATAATATACAGTAATGTATGTTTGTCTAACTGTAGACTACAGATTAACAATAATTAAATTAATCATTAGTTGCAATCCTGTTTCATGCAGTGCAATGGAATATGTTAATATTCATATACATTATTATTGTTCTTAAAAAGGTATTTTCTTTTTTAGCCCGAACAACCTGATGAGCACTTCGTTAGCGATCTCCACCAGCTCTCCATCGATGTTCCAGGGGAAGGCGGCTCCCTCTGATTGGATGATGGGAGAGGTTTTAGAGTCGCCGTCTTCCTCACTCTCCTCCTCCGACCAGCCAGTCAGCGCCCGGGGGCGGATCCTCACCGCTGACACGGCATGCGTCTCCACGAAGGAGAAGCTGAACTGCAGAGGGACAATCAGACAGTCAGACTGACAGACCAATCAGGAGACAGAGAGGAGTGTACG
>CAEMYA010000012.1:4458401-4468446 GCA_903131615.1 Diplodus sargus
GTGTGTGTGTGTGTGTGTGTCCTCACAGGTCAACGATCTACTGAGGATGGAGATCCTCTTTAAGCAGCTTGTTTATCTGGAGCAGTGACTGGGCTTCTTCCTGTTTACAACTGACTGCTGTCTCAACTGTCGCCCCATGGAACTCCAACAGGGGGCAGCAAAGACCAGGAGACAGACAGATAGACAGACTGTCTCATTGTCCTGTCTGTCTGCTTCACTTCATCCTTAGGGTTGCTCTTTTTACTTAGAATAAAGCTGATCCTGCAAGAGAGGCTCACAGTAATCTTGTGGTCGAATGTAACTAAGTACATTCATTCAAGTACTGTGCTGAGAAGGTACGTACGGATGTAGAAATTTTAAGTATATGTACTTTAAATTGTGTATTTCCATCTCATGGCATTCCATTTCTATTCCACTTAGTTTCTACGGTATGAAGTACATTTACTCCTCTACATTGACATGATAACTTTACTTACTAGTTACCTTAAAATATAAGATTTTTAAAACATATGAAGAGCTTTCAAAATGTGTTGTGATGCAACAGTAAAATGCTGCTTAACCATTGAGTAATAACAATCTAATGATATAATAATAATAATTTAATACATATGTTATCAGATTTCAAATATAGACTCACAGGAGTAATTTCTCGGTGTTGAGCATTTTTACTTTTGAAAATTCAAGTACGTTTTCCTGATAATACTTGATATGTGCTTTTGCTTCACAACATAATGTAACTTTGTTACACTAATATAACAGATTTAAAATCATCTTTATGGTACAGTATCTTGAAAAGTGTCTGTTACATACACATGTTTTCAACACATAACATCATTATGACATCAACGGTTTTGTTTGTAATTGTTGTTTGTGGGGAGGCGGCAAATTGCACAAAATGCCAGTTTCCACATAATGTTGCTTTAAGTTACATTTTTGCCATAATAAACTATTTTCTATAGCTTGGTGGCAAGAAGCAGAGTCGATGTCTCTGACCATGTTTTTCAGATCATATTCTGATTCTCAAGTGACTCAGCTGAGATCTTACGTCCACAGTCGGACTCAAACCAACTGCTCCACCAGGACACCCCGTCCTGTCAACTTTGATGCTGAGCTGCATGTCACTCCACAGAAGCTAATAAGATGTAGGTCAATAAGTAAACAACCTGTTTACTCTTGAGAACGGTGAATGCCACACTGTCAGTATATTTAGTAAGTGGGTTAGTGTGCTGTCTCACAGGCCAGGCCGGGCTGAACCAGGTTAATCTACCCATTAACTAGTTTGTTTTTTGCCCTGTAAGAGGTGGAGCATTAGGACGGTGAGGTCAACACTGTGATGTCATTACCGTAGAATTGGTTTACATAGCCGCCTCCATTTTGGATCCAGTTTGTAGTTGTAATTTAACAGATACCGATATATCTAGCCAATAATATACATTTCCCAATGTCGGGTCAATCATTTATCAGCTATATATCATGCATCCCTATTGAAAATGTTAAAAAAGGTCAATCTTATGAGATTAGATAGGATGGATACAACATTTTAAAGCAGCTACAAGGAACTTTCATTTTTTGTTGAATCAGGCGCCCCCTGTGGACAAAAGCAGCATTTACACTTCGTCTATATCTTGATCTGGCACCTGAAATACTGTTTTCAATCTATCTATTTGAGGCTATTACAAACTGTATTGTGATGATGGTGAATTAAAGTAAACTTTGTTTTAGTCACTGTCTTAGTTCTGTATTGTACCACCAGATTACAGAGCAGCTTCTTTCCCTAGGCTGTGAAACTGTATTGCTCATCCCACCTGACAGGCATTACAGCTGCTGTAAGTGTTGTTGTCGTTTTAGCTAACTTCCTGTCTGTATTGCAAATAGCCATCCACTCACTCCTGTCTATGTCACCACATGATTGCTGAGCGGTAATCACCAGACATAACAG
The DNA here is from genome assembly GCA_903131615.1 of Diplodus sargus. NCBI lineage: Eukaryota > Metazoa > Chordata > Actinopteri > Spariformes > Sparidae > Diplodus > Diplodus sargus. The sequence continues at coordinate 4,460,341 of CAEMYA010000012.1, forward strand.
CGAGGGTCAAGGACAAGGATACGAGAAAATGTCCTATTTTCCTTTTTTACTGCATGAGTGGGTGGGGGGAGATATGGGTTACACTTTACTGTACATTACTGTAGGAATATAGAGCTATTTAACTTATTTAACAAAAATAAATAACTTAAAGCAGTTTTAAGTGCAACTTATAATAATAATAACAATGCAGAAACAGCCAATACCTGCACTGATGGGATGCACTCATTTGTTTATGTAGGTCATATATATTAATGGCCCTCGTCAGCCTTTGTTAATATTTCCTTGAAAAAATAGGAGTACGTTTTTTTATATGCCGATGTAGAATTAGAACTGACTATGGTGTAATGTTACTTTAAAATCAGGAGTTGAAACGTGGGGAATCCTTTAGGCCTGAGTGTCTGTTTGGCAGCACTACTTTAATTAATCTATCATCTTCATGACTGTTCAAAGCAGAAGCTGCAGCAGGAGGTCGGCTTTCAAATCGCGCTGACCACTTGTATTTACAGATGAGTTACCAGTGCGCAGTGCAGCAGGCTGCAGCTGTGAAGTCATCAGGGCACGGGGCTGACAGAGCAGTACAGACAAACTACTGATTAAATGTTTTAACGACAGAGGATCTTATGGTAAAAGTGACTTGAAGACACGGGTCAAATGAGTCATCCCATATGAGACTGTTTCTGAAAGATAACAAACTAATGTGGCCACATCTCTAATCTCGCTGTGTGCGTCTGATTGGACAGATCCGGATGTTGGGGGTTGGGGTAACACCTGAACTGTTGTTTGCCCTTAGATGGGAACTGGGATTTGGGACATCTATACTGGATTTATCAAAGTTTAAGGACGCCGCTAACACTATTTATACTTTTTGGCAGACATGGTCTATTATGCACATATACAACTTGAACCACAGTATAAAATATGAGAAAACAAGCAAACAACAACATTTTAACTCAATAGAGTATTATAATAATGTCATGTTTTGCTCACAATTGACTGGGAATATTGTCCTGGTGTACATGTGGAATTTGATCTCATCAGGAGATGATAATTTGTCATTGCATCACAAATAAATACAGATGTCTGTTCACAGCTGACCTGTCCACTGGAGCTGCTGTATCTCTTCAGGTGTTTGACGAACTCTGACCTGGAAGTGTTTCCAACTGCAATCAATGCAGCGCTGCCATTGGCCAGCCTGTCACAAACAGGGAATGGAGGAGTACGGTCAGTGGCAGAAACATGATGGCAAGACCTGCAGTGTGGTGCGTTCAAGGTCACGACACAGCTGATTTAAATATTCTTAGAGGGATTAACTGCTCACCTGGTGTTTGGAGCCAGTCCTTGAGGCGTGTGTGGACTCAGACAGGGGATGGACATGATGCTGATGCTTAGATACAGGCCCTGGTTGGTCGTCCAGGACTCTTCACCTTCTGTACCAACCCCCCCAAAAATCAGTAAACATACAGAGATAAAGAGATGGAAATCTGAGACAAGGACAGACAAGCACTGGTCTCACCTGGCTCTTGGTCTTGGGTGTGGTCTCTGTAGGAAAGGAAATCAAATGTTGTTTTAAGCATGACACAACAGTTTATAAACAAAATATTTAACAGCTGCATTCAAACCAGTTCATAAATCAGTGATTATATCAGTTATGCCAGCAAAAATAGTGAGATGATTAGTTAAAATCTGTAATTAGAGCACAGTGGTGATAACAAAGAGATGATACAGATTTGAGGCAATCGCTTTTTCAAGCAGTTTAATGTTGCTTCAAATGAACCCCAAAAGAGAAGCTAAGAAAAGACAGTATTTAATCACGGAAAACTGGAATGAATGCACATTCAGTGTTTAAGTCTATATTTTGACACATTATTTTTTAAGTCCAAGTTTTGTTCATTTTTCAAGAGGATCCTTGTGCTCAATGACAAAAGAGACGAGCTGTGCTGCTGGATGGAGTGTATATTGCTTTTTCTGATTTCATTGCTTAGTAAATGTAACAGTCGTCTGAAGTTGAAGTCAAAGCTGCATCAAGCCAGAAAACAATATTGTTTATCTACAGGCAGATGTTCTCGGTGCCACCTGCGTAATTAATCACCAGCCATCACTGATGCAGAACCTTGAGCTTTGAAACAACCCAGCCTGCTCTGTTTCACAGCATTGCTCTGACAATGACCTACAATTTATTGTTCATATATAAAACAGTGTGTGTGTGTGTGTGTGTGTGTGTGTGTGTGTATTTCTCACCGATGTTCAAATAAATGCTTTTTTGACATCTTTACAGGTAGAAAAGACAGTTGACAGTCCTCTGGCCTGAGGGAGACAGAGGAGAAACAAAAATGAGAAAACAGACTAGGGCCCAAATCCAAACTGATCACTACATACTTCCACTTTGGACAGAGTGTGACTTTTCATGGAGGCATGGAGTCACACTTACCGCTGTGAAGTGTCTCTTAACTAAGGGGGAGGACACAAATGTACTGGCATGCTTTGTGACATCCTCCCCTTCTCCGGAAAGGGAAAGAAACCGGAACATAGACATACAGTCTATGACATGTATATTCCCTGCATTCTATTTAACTCTATTTTAGAGTCTATAGCCACGATAGCGATCTCAATGCTCAACATTAGCATGCTAACATGAAAATAGTAAAATAATGATGTTGTACAGGTATGATGTTCACTACGTTCTCCAACTTAGTTTAGCCTGTTAGCGTGTTGCTAATAAGCAAAGGGGACAAGACAAATGACAACACAAATGGGGAAAACTTTTAAGAGGATATCTTAAAAAATCAGGAGTGTTTATCCCCTCGGCACATGGAAATGGCACTTATGGCTAACAATGTTTATTTTTAATTACAGAACTTTTTCTGACATAATTTTCGAGTCTGAATTGAAGTCGATTTGATTTAAATAGCCCTAAATAATGTCTCCTCTCATCATCAAAGTCTCACAGGACTATAAATTCTAAACAAGATATGACCCCTGTGTGTTCATGTTTATATATGCATGCACGTGTGTGTTACCTCAGTCTAGCCAGTGTCTTCACCAGCGCGTACTCTCGTCGCCGTGACGATGGCATCCATCTCTTCTTCTCTGCCAGTGCCAAGCTCCGTCCACCAAAGCCAAACATGGCGGAGAAACCAAAACGCACCAACTGACCGAGAGAGGAGAAGCTGCACATGTCCACCTGCTGCAGGTGACCTGCAGACAGAACATTTTAATATTGAAAAAAATAAATAAGGACCCCAAAAAAACACACACACACACACACACACACACACACACACACACAAACACACAGCCTGTAAGAAGGCCAAGTGGTCGTATGGTGAGAAGCTCATTAATATTAATGAGAAGCAGCACTCTAAATATGGGTGAAAGAAAAAGGGTCAAGAGTCTGTGTGTGTGTGTGTGTGTGTGTGTGTGTGTGTGTGTGTGTGTGTATCTTAATATCTATAAACTTCAGTGGAGTTGCTGACCACTCTCTGGCTGTTAATGCTCCAGTTTGGCCAGTCTCTGGCGGTACATCAGTCCAGTTTACCAGTCCCCTGGCTGCAACAGTCCAGTCTGACCAGTCTCTGAAGCTGCAGACTTCAGAGGACATTTACAGCAGATTTAGGACAAATGTGTCTCTCTCTCAGCGTCAGTGAGGATTAAATGACAATCTGTCCCTCTTAATGTTTTCCAAAACATGAAGATGCTTCTTAATTTAAGTGAAATTCTACATTCAGTGACATATTTACATTAAGTACCTTAATTTGCTGTTTCTTCTGTTCTGTGGAAACATTTAAGTCAACAAAAAAAAAAACATGACACCTGTAAAAGTTCCTTAAAAGTATCAAACACATCAGCTGATGAGGCTAACAGATATGACTTGTATTTTCAAAATGTGACTCCTCCATTAGAGCACACATACACACATGGCTGTGCTAATGTAAAGCAGTTCAGTTTACAATTACAAATATGAAAAGTGTGCTTTTTGGTGACTTGAACACCTATCCCAAGAATATGCAACATCTGTCAGAATTTTAAAGTGAAAAGGTAAAGTTACATTTATTTTTAACACCAGGCTTATAAAAGGAAACTGAGTTTTGTCCCTTTATGCTATATACCAGAAAAATACGAAAAAACAAACATTATACACAAGGATCCGTTACACAATATTTTTCTCAGTTTCTTTAATGTCTGGAGTGGCTCAGAAGCCCAACCAACTCTGTCCCGACCAACTGTCTCAACAAAATTTCTAATACATACATGTTTATTTTTCCACAGCTTGTGAGCACCGCACAAACCATGACAGTAACTGGAAAAAATCTAATCAGCCTCATCATCAACCTGATTTTGCTATCAGGACCATTCAATAAGATCCTGCACACACACACACACACACACACACACACACACACACACACACACACACACACACACACACACACACACACACACACACAAACACACACAGCATGCCATCTGGCCACATACCTGCTGTAACCTACTGAACTGCTATCTCCCCACCTGCCTGTCTGACGGACTGCCTGTCTGTCTCTCTGGACAGAATCTGATTTCCTCACCATATGGCATGTTGTCCGTGTGTATGTGTGTCTGCGTGACACTGCCCGCCTCAGCTTTAATCCTGAGACAGGCAGTGTCATAGTCAGTGAGATCAAACCTGCAGCGCCTCTTAAAAAGCTAAAACCAATATATATTTTGACCAGTTAAAAAGCAGGTAATACAGTATACTACAGTCTGATTAATAAACAAAAATCATAGCTGATTTATCGGTCATCTTGCCCCTTCCTGAAACAAGGCATCAAGGTTTCGCAGATGAGAGGGAGGAGCGGAGCCACAAGGGTTCCACAAAAACAAATGAGCCGTCTCCACTTGCTGTGCATGTGCGACGCTTTAGGCGCGTAATTTGATTGCACAACTGCCCCCTGCAATCCTTCGTGCGAACGGTTCTCCCCTGACAACTCTGTGGCCAGCCATTGGGTTGTGTTTGGGGCTGGGCAATTTATCGATATAATATTGATATCATGATATGAGACTATATGTCAACTTAGGTTTTCGATATCATTGTATCATGATATGGGATACGTGTTGTCTTTTCCTGGTTTTAAAGACTGCATTGATGTTGTTAGCACAGCCTTAACACATGATGAGTAATGCTGACATTTCATTACAGCTCATTAAAGGTTAGTTATAAACTCACCTGTGGTGTCCGTGGGAAAAGCTTCCTGCCTGGGAAACTGTTTTCTATTGTTTGGGAATTAGTCTTATTTGTGCCACTGAATACTCCCATCTGTCACACACACACACACGCACGCACAGACACAGACACACACACACACACACACACACACACACACACACACACACACACACACACACACAGCTCTAGCATTAATTATTGTTAATGAACCGCCACCTCACCATAACCTATCATTCAAAAACATCAGCCTACCCTGCTGCCAGCTGATTGGTCAGCAGGTTTACCTGGAAGGATGCTGGGGGAGTGGTGGAGGGGGCGGGGCTCCAGTGAGCAGAGTAAACCAGTGATTTAGTGTGAAAGTGATCCCGCTGTTAGACATCTGTCTGCTGCCTCCCTCATGAGACAAGTCACACCGTCTGTTGCTGTCTGTAGGTTTGTTTGTTCTGAATATCAGCCAATCACATGAAAGCTCGACAAAAACACAAGTTCCTCATTGGCTTCCCGCTTGAAATAAATTAAATTAGAACAACGTCGGAGAGATGACCATAGACCTAGATGTGCTAGAACCCACAAAGTCGAATGCAACATTAAAGAAGTGGAATAAGTCACCCAGAACATCATGCTCATAGATCTGGAACAAGTAAAACTCATCAAGTAAGATGTGACTTAATCTGTAACTAGAACAACTTCAATCGGAAAACAGACAGGAAGTGCTCACCCAGTGCAATGTACCGTAAATCCAGACCTGGTGGAGCCCATCAAGAACAATGCCACTCCGCATATATCTAGCACAAATCTAGTACAATGGTAAGATAGATCTAGAACAGGCAGAACCCATCCACGACAATATGGTAATGGATCAACAGATAGAGCCAGAGGATGAAAAGTGACTATTGACCTAAGGTGGACATGGCAAAGAATAGTGTGAATATAGATATAGAACAGGTAAAACCTAATCTGTATGACGTAACTACAGATCTAGAACAAAAAGAACCCACAAGGAGAGCTGTGTTGATGGATTTAGAAGAGTTAGAAAAGCTACACAGTACAAAACAACAATACCTCATTGAATAAGACACTGAAACCATCCAGGACAAAGTGACTTTAGATATATAACAGGTGGAGCCTAGGGCCACACAAGAACTACAAAGGATATAAATAACACATCCAGGGTGCCCAAACATAGTTTAAGAACATGTAGAACCCACCCAGAACAATGTGAATGCAGATCTAGAAGAGGTTGAGTCCATGTAGAGCACACCTACGATGACCTGACGATAGTTTGAAACAAGTAGAACTTATTTTACCCAATACTCGATGTCTTTACAGTAGATGAACGGATAAACCCAACCATACAGCTGGAAGAGGAATAATTCACCAATGGCAATGAAAATATAGATCTAAAACCTGCAGAACTAATCCAGGACAATGTCCCTATAGATCTGGAACAAATCGAACCCTCTTGTAGATTTAGAGCTATAAACCCACCATAGCCAATATGACTATGGTCATCGGGCGCTGTACCCACAGATCTAGAACAGGTAGAACCTACCCAGGACGATGTGCAAGGCTGCAGTGACCGGATCTCTGACTCCATGAACGGAACAAGAAACCACATCTGTAGAACCTGAAAACATGGACAGGCAATGACACACAATGTCTGGTAGTTTCTACATAATATGGATATATATGTTTTTCTGTACAACGTAGGTCCAGTGTGTGGATCGACACGCTGTGGATCTACATGGGGATGTGTCCTCTTTCTCACCAGCCGGAATGATTCCAAGTGGCAGCACTGGTTTCACTGGTTTCTCTGGAGAATCAGCATCCAGCTGAGCTCGGAGGACCACAGCATGACAGAGCTCTGCCACCGAACCGTCCCCGCCAACACACACCACCCTGACAGACAGGTGGAGACAGAACAGTGTGAGAACTGGTGGAAAGTTTGGATAGTTGTCTTAGTCATCTAAAATAAATATATATCATAACCACTTATGACGGTTGACAGGAAATCCAGTAACAGTAAACACTCATGAATGGGTCTTAATCTTTTTAGCAATTTGAACAGGTAGCCTCAAATACACAGTCATCCAGCAGGGGGCGTGGCTTGTCCACATGGTCACTGCTGAGGTCAATTACTGTCAGGGCTGTAGCTACCAATGAGATAATGTCCTCTAATATTTCTTGGAATTTGGGGGTTTAATGACCCGAAGAGGTCAAAACTTCTACACAATCATATACTTGAATGTGGTGAATGCATAAATAAAAGGACATTTTATAGTCTCTTTTTTAAATACTCAAAAAAATGTGTTTGGTTGGTGGTTAGTCAAAATGTGTTTTAAGAAGGGGAAATACTTGGAGAGTTTGATGTCTTAAATCCTGTTTGCGAACCTGATAACTGACACTTGGACATAAACTAAAATATAATAAATAATGAACGTGCAAGAAAATATTATATCTGATTTGCACCTTCAGTAAAATTTAGAGAATTTTCTTATTATTAATGTCATGATATTTCCTTTTTGTATGAAAATGATTGCATGTTAGGTATGATGGACTTTAGATTTTGTGCAGATGAGGGAGAGTCTTTGTTTGTGTCATTGTGTCATAACCCTATCATTCACATTAGTAATAGTGGTAGTGTTAGTGGTAAGATTTAACTAATCTTAAAAAATCACAAGTTCATAGTTTGACAGGTCTGTTCGTGATTAAAAGCGAGAAGGCTCATCTTCAGAGTTGCAATAAATGTGATGTAAACAGACTCCGCCCCTCCCCCTGTGGATGGGATTACCTGAAGCTCCGGTCACCACGGTGACAGCCAGCCTAATTGGCAAATGTAGGTTTCAACCAAATCCTCCTGAGCAGCCTCACACACACACTCACTCACACACACTCAGACACAC
>CAEMYA010000012.1:4486803-4505076 GCA_903131615.1 Diplodus sargus
ATGTTATGTTGGTATTTTTATTATAATTGTGAGAACAACTTCCATTCACGTAAGGATTCACTTTGTTCTAACTCTACAGTTAACGGACAAAACACATCTAAATCCTAAATAACTGGTTTAATATATAGGGAGAGCTCCGTGCCACACAAACACACCCACCCACGCGCACACAGACATACACACTCACACACAGTGGCAGTCCTGTCCCATGGTGACCTGGCCATGTGGCTCACTGTGGGGAGTTATGGATCATAATTTACACACACACACACACACACACACACACCGTACTTGGCACACGCAGACGCACACACACACACACACACACACACACACACACACACACACACACACACACACACACACACACACACACTGAGGCTGCAGCACTGCATCACTCGTTCAGTGTCACTGACAACAATTGATCATGTAAACAAGTGCACTGCTATGATACTGTAAATTGATTGTAAATTGATCAGTTACTGTTCCTTCACATCTTTTTACCCTCCTAAAACCTCCAGAGACACCGCCGGTGGGAATTCTCAACCCAGAAAAACAGAAAAGAGCATGTCCCAGTTCCAGTCTAATACTAAATGTGTTTTTTGAGGGTTGTAAAACTGTGAAGTAGCAAAGTTTAGTAAGATACTTAAAAACTGCATTACATTTTTAATGTGCTGTTTATGCATTTTTGTGTTTTTTACAGTTCAATTGATAATCATATTCATATACGACAGTTTTACGTTTGTGCAACAGATTTCACACTGAAAGAGCCACTGCTTTCAGAGTGCTTTTCCCCATTCTGTATTTCCATTTTAAATATTTCTTGAAAGTCGGACTACACCTCAATTCAGTTGGAACTCTCTCTTTTCTGATTTTTCTGGGCCAGATCTAAAAACCACAATACCAATCAGTGTGTTAGCAAATCAAGTGCACTTCATTTTTGAAGTAAAACTCAGAAAAACTTTAAAAGGACCATATCTTTTTTAAAACAACTGCTCCTCTGTTGTACTGATGATTCGGCTAAGAGTGTTTCATGTTGATCCATGCCTTAAAGTGCTCCATCTGTGACCTAATGTCTATGTAGCAAATGCATAGGACATTCACATCTGATCCCAGGGGTGCCTGAAATCACTTGCGCTACTTTGATACTCCGTCTGCATGTATATTTCATGATTTCATGACAGTGCAAAACACTCTGTTTGATTGTAACTGCAAGTCAGACTCGGTATCATTTGAATTTCTTTCATATAATTACAGTGGTAATATCTGAGTTTACCAATCATACAAAACACCCTCAGTCTGTCCATCTGTGTGAAAGCTCATGCCTCACCTCCCTGTCAGACAGAAAGACAGGTTACAAGGTGAGACAGGATGAATTCATGTATACAAATAAACAACAACAGCTGATCCATTTATATAGAAATATCTCATCAACACACTCACAGCATGCTGACAGGCTGATTCTCAGTGTGTGTGTGTGCGCTTGTGTGTGTGCTTGTGTGTGTGCACGCAAGTGTGTGTGTGTGTGTGTGTGTGTGTGTGTGTGTGTGTGTGTGTGTGTGTGTGTGTGTTAATCTCCTCACACTGAGAGACTCTAATAACCCCCCATGGGCCGAACCAACTGCTCTGTACTACTGCCAATACACACACACAAACACACACACACAGAGTGCTGGCTTAATGACATTAGCTTGGATGAAATACAGCAAAACAGATTGGCTTCCACCTCACAGTCCCACACACAAACACACAAACACACACACACACACACACACACACACAGTTTTTACACCTTTATCCCGCTCCACTAAGCAGTTCTTCCTGAATGAATTTCAACCAAAAACTAAACCCGCAACACGAGACTTTAACAAAATAATCAATATTTATACAAACATACGACCAAAATACTGGCGCATGACTAAAGCAGATACTGTGTTAACCTTTATAGGATCAGGTACACTCTCAGTTCCTAACTGGAAGAAGCTCGCTTTTTTCAGTCCCTTCAGTGTTCATACACTTCTACTCTCACACAATAAAAACTTGGCATTTTTTGTTGTTGCTAGCTCGAAATGGAGTTTCTCCTATGTCCTGTGATGATGAGAGGGAATCTCTTTCCACCAGCTTTTGCCGACGTCAGAGCTGACAAATGTCAACGTAGCTTTACTATAGAATATGAGAGATGGTGGCGGCCTACTCTCAGGCCTGGACCTGCAGTAGTTCCAGTAATACAAAAAAAAACATTATTAGGTTGTTAATAATTGTTGGCAGAATGTGATAAAGGTGGGACTGTGTTGTGAGGGCACAGCACAGCATCCGGATGGTGTACAACAAACAGTCCACTATGCTGTGTCTGAAATCATTCCCTTATGTGTTTAAGCAAAAGGAAGTACTTCAACCCAGTAGTTTTGTCTTTAAATATTCTGTATGCACTGGAATTCAGAATGTGTTTTATTGCTATTTACATAATAGGGGTATAATAATACATCTATATATCGATTCAATGATCAACGATCCATGTCGCCACAATCGTTAAGATAGGCCTTTATTTTGAAATCCGATGGCACATCTCTGTCAACGTTTCCATCCAAACACAACTCCCTTCTAAACAATGCTTTCCTTTTATTAAAAAGAATAGCTTGTTTTCTATTTCAATGTCTAGAACCATTGATAAAATCACATTTCCACTGTAGCGTTCAGTAATAAAATTGTCAATTTATATTTTAGTTGTTTTTTGTGAGTTGATATGAATGTAACTGATTGTGTTAAATGGACATTGATAAATGATAAATGATAAATGATATAATCTCATATCACAGGCCCCTGTATCAAATCCAATCATCTTTGTGATATCAGCAAATATCACATCATGATCCAACTTGTGATTTACAGCCCTATTACACTGTGGCACTAATCAGATCAGTTCTCCCACACAGTTCTAGGATCAGCTGGTCATGTTTGTGTTTTAATAGTCCTGGTCGGAATGCGTTGGTGTATTGCATTGTATGCTTATAAAAATTCCATTTGTTGTTGTGTGGCCATTCAAAAGGTGCTGACAGGTCAGTCACAGTGGAGACTCATTTGGTTGGAAACACTATTACACACAGATCAGATTTCCATCACAAGCTGATTATTCCAAATATTAATAGTTATTATTATAATAAAGTTATATATATACTTTAAAGTTTCAATTTATGTTGCTAAATCAACAAAGCCAATGTTGTAATCATCTTTTGTGAAGAAGGAAAATAAAGCTGATAACTATATCATCACACATCAGAGATCTTGAATATGTTGCTGATGTTCCATTGGAATTTTCGAGAACACTGTATTGACCTCAAATTAAATGTTCAGTACAGTAAATTTAGTTTTGCAAGACAAATATTAACTATTTAATGTCAGTGAGATGCAAAGATCTGCATTAATAGAGGAACTGTCACATTATGCATCACTTTACAAATCTTCAGCAGACGCTGCTCATTCGGAGAAAATACCTGTAAGGTTTGACCTGGGTTCTAACCACTGGTTCCCATCGGTACTAGTGTTGAATCAAACAGGCTGACCTCAATTTCTAGAGACATAACATTAGTGACAATAGAGAGTTTGTTTGTTTGTCTTTTTTTCTGTTACTCCAGAAGACATAGTCCAAATTCTGTTTCCGCTTCTCTAAAAGACATTAAGCAGGTGGTGGTGGATCAAAAATGATACTGTCATGTTGCAATAGACTGATATCGAATCCAATATTCGGCATTTAATCTGAACTGGTGGTTTTTTTGTCACATTGCAGCTGAATTTAAAAAAATGTGTGAGTGTTTGTATGTGTGAGTGTGCATGTGTGTGTGTGTCCAGATGTCTTGTTTCAGGTGGTCTCAACATGACAAACCTTCTCCATTACAGCACCAGCTGCCTCGACATACTGTCTGTCTGTCTGTCTGTCTGTCTGTCTGTCTGTCTGTCAGCAGCAAGAAAAATGATTACCGTGTCAGCCCATCACTGTTGTTACTGACCTGTGGGGGTTTCTGGGGTGATGGGGGTCCAGGTCAGTCTGGTTCGGGTGAGCAGGACGTCGTGACTCTTTTTCCCCAGTTTGAAGATCCCACGCAGCACAACACACTCACTGACACACACAAGCAGAGTTTATTTTTGACAAATAGGATGTTTAAAAATGATATGGAAAAACATATTTTGTAATTTATATATTGTTATCAGTGCACTGACTGATAAATCAATCATTGGGTCATACTGTTTGTGCTGATGCCTGGAAATCTGTTCAGGTGAAACGGATTTCACTCACTTACTGCTGATTCTGTCATCAGTGAATCTGAAGGACACAAACTAAACACCTTGCTGCTGAATTGTATGGACAGAAGGCGCTCTGTTCACTCTAACTAATGTTATTTTCATCCATCAATCGATCCAATACTGCTTAAGGTTTGATCACCTTATTCACATGCATCTCTATCAGACTGTACTGAGGCAGTCCAGTACACAGCTAAGTGTGCTTGATGTTAGCATGCCAGCACACTGATGTTTAGCAGGTTTAGAGATGACCAAGTTCACCATCTTCATTTAACATTTGCTGTTTCTCAGTAACACGTACAGTACGCTATGACTTATGGGAACTAATATGTTTAGTAGGTATTTGGTCAAAAACCAGTCAACTGCTGTGTTAATAAGTACCTCTGCTCCTTTTCCCTTAAAATATTACCAGATATAACATATTTCATAAAAATGTAAACATTCTTTCTTGGGCGTGGCAGGTTGCCTTCACTATAATACGAAGCAGAGAAGCCTGCATTGTTTATCAAACCTCAAAAATACAGCTGAGATTCAAATTATGACATGAATGAAGCATGTGACTTAAACCTCACTTAAACTTGATGGAATAAATAATGATAGATGAGAACATCGTACATGATGAAGAAAAACATAAATGCTTTACCATTATGTTATCCACTTAGACCTTGGATGTTGTTGTGTACTCTTCTTCTCCAATGGTTTAGTGGAATCTGACTGGAAATCTTTATCATGAACCAGCCAAGACTCTGGCATAACCAGACCTACTATGGCGCTGTGTCAGCACTACACCAATTCTCATTAGGGTCAATAAACGTTCTGGCTTGTTTGCATGTCTTTAAACCAATCACAACAGTCTTGGGCAGCCCTCAACCTAGAATGCAGCAACAGCACCCCTGCAAAATAGTGCCATGGGAAAGTTGGCTTTCATTTGGGGAGGCGAGTCTTGCCATTCATGGCTAAATCCTTTTAAAATAAAAGGTAACAGCTGCTAGCTTGTCTTGTGCCGTTAGAGTAATTAGTGTTGGAGTAATTTCCCAGTTTCAGTGTGTAGCTTGCTAGCTTGGAGGTTGCTGTTGGAGCATTTTCACGTGGCGATAATGATTTTGAAAATGGTACACGCAGATAATGGAAGGAAGGAGCTCACAGAGACACTGCAACTGCAACAGTGGTACAATTCTGGTCAATATATTTTTTTCAAATGTTTCTGTTAAATATTTATGAATCCATTATCATTCCATTTGAGTAATTTGTCTTTTCATACAGAGGTACACTAGATGAATGTCAAGTTATTCTGTTTACATAGGCCATAACTAACTTTGTACATGACTACAATACTTTCATCATTGTATAATTTATTGAATTTCTTGTTTGTTATTTATTTGAGTTGAGTTACTATAAACTTTAGATTTCCTGACTGGTGGTGGTTAATAAAGTGAAATAGCACCCCAGAGAGTCAGTGGAAAAGTTTTATAGGATCTCTTGCTGAGCAGCAACTCAGGCTAAGCCTGACAATTAACCTGCCTCACACCAAGTTAGTTTTTTCAAGCATAAATTGCCAAAGGAACTGAGCTCCAACAATGCTGAGCTTGCTTTTTTTTAACCGAATCAACTGGAAAATGAGTCAGACTAACAAAATAAGCCTAGTTTATTAATCTTATTTTATGGAACAGAGGTCCAGAGGTCCGTAAATCAGACTATCCAACACCTAATATTGGCAATTTAATGACATGAAAACAATTGCGTTTTTCCATCAACAACTGTATTACAAATATTATTTGTAAATATTATTATTTACAAATATTACAAATATTATTTGTAATACAGTAGTTGATGGAAAAACACAATCGTTTTCATGTCAATTAAATTACGTTTGCATATGAAAACGTGGCAATTTAAGAGTTCTGTTGAAAGAATCTGGACGTGGGGAACATGTGGTTCTTTAACTGATGTGAAAGTTAGGTTTTTCATTTGCATGATCAGTGATGTGATGTAACAAAGTATATTTACTCAAGTGCTGTACTGAAGAACAATTTGGTGTACTTGTACTTTACTATGAGGCAAATATTGTACTTTTACTCCACTACATTTATTTGGTAACTTTAATACTTTGCTGATTGCTTGCAGCATCAGAGCCCAAGGTAGACAGTTTTTAGCTTGATTTATTTTGTTTGCATCTGGATTGAAAAACCACTGATTCACAGACAATTAGCAATGCTGAATATTGAAGCCGATAATTGGTCATGTTGATAACCAGTCGACCCATACAGTACTGTACGCAAATCTATGAATGATTTTACTTTTAAATGTACCTTTGACACTGAAGTACATTTGTTTAGTCAACTTTTGACAAAAATAATACTTTGATGCAATACCTTTACTCAAGTGTGACTTTTGGGTACTTTCACGACATCGTGCACCACTCATTCACAAGGATCCATTCCACTACTTCAGTACACTTTTGACAGCAGGTTTTCCTGTTACTTTTGTGATTTTTGATAGCAGAAATATAAGATTAAAGGATTCGTTTCACAGCGTAAACTGTAACTGTGTTCTCGTCTGATCCATCAGTTTGTTGTGGGCCTATTGACCAATCAGAGAGCTCTTTCTTGGTTCTGTGTGGAACCTTAAACTGAAGGAACCTCAGAGCCAACACTCACCTCTCGTCCTCCTCCTCCACCTGTTGCTCTTCTTCTTGCTCCTTCTTCTCCCTTTTCTTCTTCTTCCCGCTTCGTTTTTCTTTCTTTTTCTTCTTCGTGCTATCTCTCTGCTCTCCCTGCAGCTTCTCCTCAGGCTCCGACATGTTTACCAGCTCAACCCGCGAACAAACAAACAAACAAACAAACAAACAAAGAGGTCGGTTATTAGTTTGTTTCTTTGATAAACAAAACGGCAGATAAATACGCAGTAAGCTTATCACCACCGGCGCGTTAGGGCGTATTTCCGGGGTCTCGTCGCTATGGAGACAAACAGCCGCAGCTCTGCCGGACCGACAGCTCGTGCACGTGGGCGGGTCGACCGGTGTCTAATCAAAGGGCCTGCGCGCTCCTGTGTGTAGCTTGTCTCCAGGCGGGAGCGCGCACACGGTGAGTAAGCTGGTAACACGTTACCTCATTACGTCATCAACTCAAGTAGCCTACTGTAGCCGATACACTTTTGAAGATAAGATTTCACACTCCCTTGTACGACTTTAGATTAGATAAATGAATTAAAAAAACAGGAGGTTGCAGCTACAGTTTTGTCAGTTAAGCAGCCTAACAATCAGTGCACCTAAACTACCCATCCTGAGGCAAAGTCAATACTCAGACGTTATGCATCTATAATAGGCCTATGGTTTAGGTTAATCAGGCCTATTACTGATGTATACTTCATCATTTTAAACTACTGTAACAGTAGTTTTTCATAAAACTCTTTAGTTTTGCTGATAGTTAATCTGTGCTTTTATTTAAGTAAAAATTACAATAAAGGACTTCTACCTCTGTTGGGATACAGAGTGACTGTATCTACAGTGTGGTGCTACTTTTATTGCAGTAAAGGATGATAATTTTTCTTTGGTATATGGTCAATGATCAAACAGGTTGCCTGTTTAATTGAGGGTTGCCAGTTTGATCAATGAGAACACACTGAACAATTAGCCCAACTAACCTAACTTCTCCAGCAGCTTCTGGTGGACCAACATGAGACCTTATTTCAGAAAAAGCATTTATGGTAGTGAATGGCAAGACACAAATGATTTTTTTAACAAAAGAAAGTTGCAGTTTCTCATAAAGCTAATGCAAAAATAAGACTGTGAAAATACGTCATTAGAAATGTACCCAACATTTGCGTAAGTGACGTTGTCTCAATTGTCACTCACCAAAACCCATAACCAAAACCTTGTGGAACTGGTCCTGTATTTTACTATCTTTATGACAAACTGCAACATTCTTGACTTGCAAAATCAGCTTCTGAATTGTCTGACATCATATGTGTAATTCATGTCACAATTTAAATGTGATCGAAAATGTATTTGTCTCTCGCTATTGCCTATTGTACAGCTTTCTTTAGAAAATCCCATGGGGCCAATGAAGATGGCTGTAGCTTTTTGGTCTTATGTTTTTGTTTTATCTCATCACAGACAGAAGCACTGCAACGTTGCAGTCAACATCTCTGTGAAACTGCTTTATCATTTGAGAGTTTTCAACGAGAATGAATGGGACACTGTGAGGTCACCGTGACCTTGACCATTGACCATGAAAACGTAATCAGTTTATCCTTGAATCCAAGAGGACAGTTATACCAAATTGGAGAAATGCTTTCTCGAAATACAGTGCTCACAAAAATGGGACGGACGGACAACCCGGAGAATAAAATGCCTCGGGTATTGCTGGCAGGCAAAGCAACGAGGATTTTGAGGCATATCATTACGGTGGGTTTGAAACTGACCAAACTGAGTGATTACAAGACAAAGAAATGTCCTTCGTGTTTCCCCTGTAGCTGTTTTTAAATCCTCCTCTGTTTTTTTTTTAAAGTGTGTTTGTGGACAGTTTAACTCACGGTGTCTCACGACTTTGTTAACTGTTAATGGAGTCTGAAGCATCCGTAAGGCTGCCTGCAGCTGATGCTCAGTCCCTCTTTCCCCCCAGTCCTACACCCCTGCTCCCTGGCTGTGGTATAAACACCATATTATGAGCTACAACACCAACACCAACAGTGTGTGTGTGTGTGTGTGTGTGTGTGTGTGCGCGCGCGCATGTGTGTGTAGGTGACAGATGGCTGAGTTTAAGCTGCATTAATCAGTGTTATGATCAGCTACAGACTGAAACACAAAACCTCTATCACAAAGACTACTGCTGATACTACTATTAATACTGCTAATACGCTGCTGCTAACACAGGAGCTGCATAATCATGAGAAATGTCCACCTGATGTTTATGTTAATGTCATTCACTTATAAAGAATAAAAGGTTGATTTCATCGTCAACGGCTCAGCTTTTTCATTTCAAAGCAATTTTCATTTAAACTTTCTCTCTATATATATGGTCAAAGGTTTCCATACACACATATGTACATCATGGCGGTGTTGAGTTCCAGTTATTTCTACAACTCTCAAAATTTGGTTCAATAATGAATTAATTATAGGTCCACTCATTCCATCACAGACAATTGGGAGTTGTAGAAATCATGTATATAAACTTTTGCCCCCGACATAATCTGTGAAGTGTTTTTTATTTTTTAAAGCAGCGTTTCTCTGACAAAATAATTACATAATTTAGTTCAACATATCTAGTGGGTTTTATTCCCTAAAATGTATTCTGGAAGTAGTTTCTGCTCCATTTGAACAGGATGAGTCGCAGTCACACATTATTATTCCATTTCAAGAGGGGAGCTTGATGTGGGATATGGCCACCATATTGTCCCTGTTGACATCCTAGAGCACACACACACACACACACACACATACACACACACACACACACACACACACACACAGCAGGACAGCAGTGTGTATTGAGGAGGGCTCTCATGCATAAGCGAGATCATTTTCATAAATTAAAATCTTGCCTGCAGAACGAACATCTGTGTCCGTCACACACACACACACACACATGCGCGCACACATGCACAGTAATCCTGGTTTTGTCCTTGAGCGGGTGTGATAATGTAGTTAACATGCTAACAGAGTTTTCTCTGTAAGGAGATACATGTTTTCTCCTCATGTGTCTGACCAAAATTACAGCAACTAACAATTTGTTTCTGCATTAATTCTTCCATCTACAAAATGTCAGAAAATAGTGTAAAAATGATCGTGACAATTTCTCTGTTCAGCTTTCTATCATAAAAAACAAAGAAAACCAGCAATTATTAAAATTTGAAAGTTTGAACTTGTGAAATTTGGGCATTGTTGCCGAAAATAACTTTCAGTGTCTAATAGAAGAGGTGGACTTAAAGGAAAGTGCCACCCAGATACATTTACTGTGAATGGACTAATTAATGAACCATTTTATCTCTGCACCAGAAATTCATCAGATTGTCCAACAGCTTGATTATTGGTTGTTTGGGCAATCAGACGTAATTCTGATTAGTCACTGCGGCCAAATTTGGGATAGAAATTCTGACATAATTCAGCTTCAGCAACAATGAGTTGCTCTAAAAGCGACATGACTACAACTGGAGATAAAAGGTTTTGTGACACTGATGACATATTACATTTTTACGTTGAAGGTCTAGATATTTCTGCTCGTGTTTAAGGTATACATGTGCTTTTTAGCATTATAAGTAGAGCTGCATTCAGTTGTGAACTTCAAAGGGAACTTGACCAAACTGGACTGAAAAGGACTACGTGAACCCTGAAGAAGCTGGACAGAGCAAAGTGGACTGAACAGAGTTTTGTTGTGTTGTTGCTGATGAACAGAGTCTCTGAGATGAATCACACTGAATTCCTTTTAATGAAAGGCCTTTATAAACATCTATCTTATAAAATATCAACAAAGGTCACATGAAATGTTAACAGAACGCTACAGGAACATTATAAAAAGCAGAAAGTAAAAACCACATGAACAACATGAACACTTCGGCCCGATGCCGGCCCAACAATGCCTTACACACTGACCCAAAAATAGAGAAATCTTTATTCTTTTAACATTTGGAATTATTAGCTGAGCATAGCTCAGGTTTTAACAAAATTGCATAGTTTCTTCCGGATTATTGCTTATTGATTATTCTTAAGTGATAATATTGATAATAACGAGACATTCATAAAGCATGTCCTGCAGGATGAAGCGCTACAAAGAAGGTTACATCATCAAAGTGACATCATCATCGACACCACTGTCTTTATGAACGTACTAAGGAGGAGTTATGGAACCTGACACAGACAGAAAGAACAAAAGAAAGAAGGCAGGAAGAAAGACAGCTGTGAAATCATAGAAATAAACAACTGTCTCTCTCTCCATACAACAGTCTCTCTGTTCGTCTCTCTGTCTCCATCGGCCTCTCAGTCCTTCATCCCCCACATCCTCAGGAGTCGTGGAAAATGGCATTCAGCTGGGCATTCATCATTCGCTCATGATGCGAGTGTCCATCAAAGCCCATGAGCCCGTCCACCTGCAGCTCACCGCACCGTGGGTTGGACCCTCCGCCGCCATAGATGGCAGCATGTCCCCCGGGTCCTCCTCCCCCGTAGTGCACACTGAAGGAGAAACTCTTGTCGTAGTCGGCAGCCGCGGCGGCCTCTTGCTTGAAGGACGAGAAGTTCCCGTTGATGCTCAGTGGAGGGCTGAGGGGCGGGTCAAACGCCGGGCCGTCCGACACCAGGACTCCGTCGAAGAAGGGCTCCAGCGGGCCATAGGGCTGACCTTTGACCTGGTGGAAGAGGTGGGAGGGCTCCATGGTGCCGTAGGGCGGGCTGGGTAGGCCAGCCGTCAGCCCAGGACTCTGATAGGAGAAGTGTCCAGGATAGGTGACGGTGCCAGCGGGGGGAAGGTGAGCTGGCAGGTCGGGTGTCTGCTCTGGCAGGAAAGTCCGAGGATTGAGCTGCAGGCAGCCTGCCACCAGGTTGGTGGTTGGCTGAGACAGACCTGAGAACAGAGAGACAATAATCATTCAATGATCAATACCTGAGTAAAATAAAATAAAAAAATCTTAATATTTGTATTTATTATTGTATATTCAGATGAATATGATGATGTTTATATAGTTTCCCCCTTCCTATTAATGTTATGTGAGCAGAGATCAGAGTCTTGGTAAACCCAGTTCATTCTGTTGATGTAAGCTGATGCTGACCTTTGCAGAGCGCCTGGACGAAGCTCATGAGGTCGGGCGCCTTGCCCGAGCGCAGGACCTCACTCAAGGCCCAGATGTAGTTCTTTGCAAGGCGGAGTGTCTCGATCTTTGACAGTTTCTGGGTTTTGGAGTAACAAGGGACGACTTTCCGCAGACTCTCCAAAGCGTCGTTCAGCCCGTGCATACGGTTCCTCTCTCTGGCGTTAGCTTTCATTCGACGGACCTTAAACCTGCAGAAACAAAAAGCAGATTCATCTTTTAGGCCTGCTGTCAATAAACTTATCTGCTACATCTTAGAACGAAAACCAGCATTCAAGAATCTCTTATGAGTAGGCATGCATGCAGTTATTTTGCACCTGAACAAATGTAGCTGCTAGCATGTAACTGTCGCTTACACCACTGCTACATTCAACAGCGGTGCCGCTGTAAACACAGAGGCATTTTGGCAGCCTAATGTATGATACAATTAGTACAGTCATGCTAGTATTAAGCTAGAAAAGATGGCAGTGCAATTTGTAGTTGAGGAGTAATATAATCACACATTGTCACGATGCCTCAAGCATTTTGCTAATGAGTTTCTCTGATACATAAATCATAAACTGCCACTGTTGTGTTAAGAATGTTAAAAAAGGAGAGGATATGAAACCTGACAACACTGACAGATCAGTAGCACAAATCAAGTGTTCAATTAATGTGTTGCGTGTGTTTGTGGTAATTTTATTGTCTCTCTATAGTTAAAATACTGTACATACATATATACCACATGATAACTATCTACTATTATAACACATCAACAGAACATTGGTGTTCCTTTAAATGTATTGTCTTAAATTTGTTCCCCCCCCAAAAAAATAATCTTTGGTTGCTCTGCCCTCTGTTACAATACTCCTGGTAAAAACCTCTTGTCTTGTAAACTCGTGTAAAGATGTTTTGCGGATAGCTCACTCTTGAAAAGCAGAGATTTTTTAAAAAGCATTCTGAAGTAAAGACATCGGTGCTCCTGTGTTTGTTTTGCGTAATGTGTATGAGCCTGAAACAATGGCAGTTCTCCATTTGTTTACATTCGGTTAGCACCAATGCTAGTTATTCTGTGCTGATGCTGCTCAGTCTAATTATGGTAAATAACCATATAGAACAGTTTTCCATGGTTTTGGAATTGCGCGCTCAGAATGTTCTTCTCTGGTGTTTGACTTCGTTTTCGACACTTTATCGCCACCCACTGGCCCGGCTCGCTTCTTCGGACGCTTGGAATTGTTTTTGCGTTCTCTTGTGTCCAGCGATATTTTGAAAAACAAAGATGTGTTGAAGTTTTCTTTTAGAAATATATATCTGTTTAGAAAAACCTCTGAATACATTTAGACAAAATAAAACAATGTACACAAGGTGTACCGAGACAGACTGCCGATGTTTTTTTTCTGATTGGACAAAAAGAAAAAAAGGATTTTGATCATTTACCTCATTTTCCTGGTTTACCTCGGCTGTTGAGCTATATTCTCATCAATTATTTATGCCTTTTTGGTATGTTTAGTACATTTTTGAGTGATGATGATATTGGTCATTCTGACATTTTCTGACATGGTGTACTGATCCCATCCTGCTCCTCAGAGGATGAAGCCTGGTGCTTTAATGACCTCAGAGCCCGTGACACACTTTAGCTCACATGCTGGAAATACTTCCTTTCAAACTCAGAACAATCAGGAAAAATAAATAAATCCCCTTTACCTCTGTATACGAGCCTTTGTCATTTTCTTCTTCTTCGGCCCTCGCCTCTTGGGTTTGTTCTCGCCGTCCTCGTCCTCCTCTTCTTCGTCATCATCATCATCATCATCCTCTTCATCTTCCAGATGGTGGAGGTGATCCTCCTCCTCCTCTCCTCCTCCTCCCATCTCTGACTCTTCCCCTGCAGGGCTGTGAAGCTCCTGCTGCCCCTCTGAGTCCACTGACGCCTGTTCCACAGACCTGGTCATGATGCTGATTCTCTGTGTGACGACAAATGGAAATGTCTTCATTAGAAAAACAGCTCCTGCAGAGAGCTTATTATTGCTCTTAATCTCTGAATAGACCAAAATAAGCGTACTATCTGTCAAAGGTCTAGTTATGAAATGAAACATACTTTCACAGTCAGTAGGATTTTGTTGACCACATTTTGCATATATTGAGGAACAGATGGAATTTATTTCCACATGAGCAGGTCTGATCATGGGGCTAAAGGGTTTCTTGAGACATTACTTAAAAAACGTTGCCAATTAAAGAAAGAAATGTCTTTAAGCATTTTGCTTCACATTCTTTTTTTTTTTTTCAATATTAGAAATTATCATTTTACAATAACTGAATCATCAGATAGACCACCTGTTTGTTTATAATGGTGACATTTCCCAGAGGACTGGAGTCGGATGATTTGGTTACATTTCAACGTGTTAATGAACACGGCGCGCCGGTTGTTGATGACTTAAATTTCTAATTTCCTTCAAAAGAAAATAGAATTGGCAGAGACACAATAAAAATAAAAAAAATCCGATGTGATTATTTACTTGTCTCAACTTAAAAGGTAGAAAGACAAAGATGTTTTCAAAAGGGATTTTAAAAATGCAGAAACATGGAGCAGTAAGAGCTCCCGCTCATTCAAATCGGAGACTAGAAATATCAGAAATGAAGGACTAATTTAGATTTAATGAGCGCGGCCTCCTGATTTCAATCGGATTTAGAAAAATTTTAAAATCTCTGCAAGAGACTTTACCCGCTGTTGCGGACGGAGACTAATGACGACGGGGAAATTCAGTCGATGTAAAACACAGTCATTTTATTTTTACAGGACAAAAAATATAACATTTCAGTGCGTGAAGTTATAATCTGTAGGCTATGCAACATTTACGATTTTTATTTAAATCATAGAATCATAAAAAATGAAACAAAAATAGAACTTTTCAAACAGTCAAGTCAAACAGTCTTCGAATTGTCCGGAGAGAAACTGAACAAGCTCTGATTTAGTTTAGGCCAATTACTGGTAGACTGTTCCAATCTACATCTTTGGTCGTAAGAAATATGAGTTTTTATCTGTTAAGAAAACGTCAGAAATCGACAGTTGAAATGTCTTTTATAGTAATAAAATAGTTAAGTAAATAAATAGTTTCCATCAGCAGTGAGAATATTTAAAAGTACAGAGGAGGAGAGCTGAACATTTGATAACTTCTTCAGATAAATTCACCGTTGATTAAACGTAGGCTTTAGTGGACTGCGGCTGGGCTATAATCTTTTAAATAGTAGCCTCATAACAATAATCTGATAATTGATCCTGTGATGACGAATCAAGTAGTTTTTTTTTCTTTACTTTTCTTTCAGTCCCGTTTCCCGCTGACTGGTCCCGTTAATATAACAGGTGAGCGGATGTATGAGACGCAGTCAAAGACAAAAGTTTAAAATTCCAGCGAAGAAGAAGAAAGATGTTTAGGAGGGAAAATGTTTGACTGAGAGCAGGCAGGTGGCAACGAACACAATTATAGACTACCTTGAAACAAAAGATAAGATGATAAAAACTACAAACTGCACAACAACATCAAAATGAAGCAATTACAAATGTTCGCAATTTTTTAAAAAAGAGGATTTTTTATTTATTTTAGCGCGCGCTGATTTATTTTGATATATGCGAGACTAATTATTGAGTGAATGAGTCTCTGTTAAATGACCATTAATGGATTGATAATTTGCCTGAGAAGTAATCAGACTGATCTCCCTGAAGATGTGACTCAGAGGAGGATTTTATCAATCACATGTTGGTTATTAGTCTGTAAAAACGTACCTGTCGTAATAAGCTGTTGTCCGTCAGATCGCACTCATCCCGCGCGTCCCAAGTGCGTATCCGTGCGTGAACTGCGGTGAGCTTTCTGGGGTGTGTGTGAGATGCTGCTGCTTTTATATTCGGCATGCGCACACACATACGGGGTTAGGGTAATTGGCATAAGAGGCCACGCCCCCCCGGCACGCGCCATATGGTGTGTACGTCATTAAAACGGCCCCGGGGATCACGTGACAAATCTTCCATTTGTATCAGCGAAAGAGTCTCTCTTGCTCTCTCTCTCTCTCTCTCTCTTTGTGAGGAAAAGTTGACCATCTGTCGCAACCTACACGCACGCATGCGCGCACACCAACGTAGTGATATTGTATGATGAACTGTACATGTGTGAGAGTGCAGCAAGTTCCCAGTGGTTTGGCCCATCCTTATCTATCTTCGTTGTTGTTGGAGAAGAAGAAGAAAGTTGAGGCAACATGAAGCTGTAGGAGTTTCCTCTTGTGATGTGTGTTTCCTCTCACACAGCCCTTTGCGAAAAAAAAAAGTGTTTCAGCATTGCAGAAACATTGTTTCAACATTACTGCAATACAACACAGAAAAAAACCCCTCACAATCTGTGCCACATCTGGTCCCCTAATAAACTGGTCTTGACACACCTGTTAATCTGTGACGACTGTCTGTCTGTCCACCACTGACTGAAATATCCTGATAATTATTGGATGGATTCTCATCAGACTTTTTGCAGACGTACATGTTTCTCAGAGGATGATTCATAATGACTTTGTTGATCCGCTGACATTTTCCTTTGGCATCAACAGCAGACTGACCTCTGGTTTTAAGCGGGCGGTGTGGACAACGGAAAGTGAAAAAAGTGTCCCACAATCTGGCTCCATATGCAGTTTTCTTTAATTAGATGAAGTCAGCCAACTGTTGAATGGGCTGCTATGGTAATTGCTTCAAATATCCATGTCCCCGTTTAAATTCATTTAAATTTTATTTGATGATCCTCTGACTTTTTATCTATCGTCATCATCGCTTCAGAATTGCAGTTTCATTCAATCAAGTGTAATCCAGTATCAACATTTTTTTAATCTGCTGGATCTGGATTCTTATTTGGACCCACATCAAATTGTACTCACTCATAGAGACTGGCCATTTATAAAATATACGCTGAGAAATGTACAAAAACATTGAAAAAAGTGTTTAAATTAGCAAATAAAATTCCTGGATCCCTTCATCTGGATTCGCCCCAAGGGTTAACATTATCTATTCTGGGCTAAGACCCATCCTCCATCCAGGTGTGGAGGAAATGCTTTGGACAGTTTTTGGAAAATCCTGCTGACATACCAACCAACGAATGGACGCAGGCAAAAACATTAACCCTGGTGAACAGTGCAATGCTAATGTATTTGCAGACTTGTCAAGCTTTGTTTAAGGTCACGAGAGACCTACGGGTGATATCACAGAGACTTTTCCATCTTTTACACGACCTGTGGGGCTAACTAGCTCTTTCCTAGCTTTAAGGGGCTCTGTAACAATTCGTAGCATTTGTAATGTAAAACACTTTTTATTGACCGTATGAGTAGAGTAGATGAGTCGGAGGAAATCAGAGGATGTGACTTTTCTCAGCAGTCCACATCCTCTGAGTGACTGCCTCAGCCCTGACCAACAGGAAAGAAGCAGTGGACTTTGGACCAGGACGTTCTCTGGTGAAGAGGTTGCTATGGTGACAATGAACCGGTTGCTAGTAGGTTACCAGGCAACTTTGGAGGAGCCGTGTGTGTGTCCATCAGCCTGGATTCTCTGGCAGCTAATGGTTAACACACAATCAATGTTTCTGTCTCTCTGCCGCTCAGTTCAGGTTTCATGGACATAAAACTAGTATCAAGGCAGACAGCACGAGGCTGTGCTGTTTGTGACTTGCGAAGCTAATAAACTTCTATCTTATGGCACTTTTTTCTGGATTGACTGCGTTGATGGTTTGATTTGATGGTCCAACCAAAGTTGTAAGTGGCTCAATACAATTTCCATGGGTCAAAATATCCAGAAATTGAGAAGTTGTGATTTTACCACAAAGAAAAGGCAAACATTCGTTTGGAAAAGCAGAATTTTAGATTAACAGCAAAGTAGAAATAGATCACCGGAGAGAAATCTTCTTTTGTCATTGAAAGAAAAATGAATAAACAGCACAGCAACTGGCTGTTGAATAGGAACGGTTATTCTATACTGCGTGTGTTTTTGTGTGTGTGTGTGAGTGTGTGTGTGTGTAGGTGTGTGTGTGTGTGTGTGTGTGTGTGTGTGTGCCCGTTGCTCCGTTCTATATATGAACTGGGTGATCTGACCTTCTCTGTGTTTCATTATCTGTTCATATACCAGTCTTAGCTTTTGGCTGGTCTGTTTGTAACCACACTGTTATGTGTTATAAACAT
>CAEMYA010000012.1:4523825-4563972 GCA_903131615.1 Diplodus sargus
AACACTGACATAGCCTCCATTCTGGGGACTAAATACTTCAAAGTAGTCATCACAGCTTCTTTGGTTTAATGGCAGTGGTTAGGTTTCATAATTGCTTGTGAAATTTCTCTTACTCTGTGTAACTATGGTTGTGTTACTGGAGGGATTTCATAACTTCATTACTTTGTTTATACTCTGTGTACCGTATGTGTGAGAACAGGAGCACCGAGGAACGGCTGCAGCTTTGAAGATGACCTTTCACTTGGAGCAGAAGGTCAGTACAGAGAAATCTAACAATACCAGCAAAGATTGCAGATTTCTGCTCATTGTTAATGGTTTCCCCTTATTTATTTTAAGTGACGCCACTAACTAAAAGAACACTTTGACATTTTATTAGATCCTCTTGTTCTACATCTTACCCAGAGTCAGATTAGAAGAAAGACGTTGGTAAGGCTCTCTGACAGATATTTGAATTGTTAGTCAAGAAAAAGCTGACTCGGACCGTATGTTTTGTGAGTCTCATTAAGGGCTAACCTAACTGACAATGCAAATAGAAAAGTGCAACTGAAATACACTGGCACAATTCCTGCTCTGTGTATGCAGCCTGATGCCCGTTGCGCCCCCCCTGTTGTTAGTGAAGTCAAAAAATACTTATCTCATACACAGTTGGTTTTATCATACAGATGCCGTTATTACACATGTTGGATTAGTTCGTAGTCACTATCTGTTGTTAATGCGGGGTCAGTTTGACAAAGACATTTGCCTCATTTCCACAGCAGAGTATGGCTTTTGTAGAGTATTTGTCATGGGTTGATGGTCCAAGATGTCAGCTGATGTAAAGCATAAAGACAGACGTCTACTGGGGAAGATGTGATTGCTAATCGTTTTAATTTAACTCTGATGATGTCTAACTCTGACTACACTAATACATACATCAAGGTGCCATCTGGCCTCTTTCAGGTGTAAGTAAGGAACAGTTGTTTGCAAAACTAACGATTTTATATTGTCATGCAGCAGAAACATGGACTGCAGAGAAAAAACTTGTTCATTAGACAACCACATGGTTTTCAAAGGGCACGCCGTTTACGAAGTTCATTAAGTGAGATCTTCAGCCACTTACTTGTCACTGTCCAGTGCTTGATGCAGCAGGATCTTCCAGCTCTGCAGGCCCTGGTTGTTTCTTCATGGGAATAGAAGCCAGAGCTGCTCGCGTTCTTTCCTGGAGGGAGAAATTCATTATTTACTAGCTGCACAATATCTAACCTTGTCACTGCTACAGTTAGACACACATAACAAACCTTGAAATGTCCGGAAAAATGTATAGCGAAGTTACATAACAGTCTCATAACCGTATTGCCAGGTGGTTACAATATAATGACTTGAATGACAATATTTGGTCAACTACTGGGTTGCAATCGCAATTTAGTCCTGGTACAAATATCGGCAACTAATAACTGATGGCAGCAAGAATACAGCATTACACATTATATACATACACATTAAAGATCTCTTCGCTGAGCTTTAGCAACGCCACAATACCTAGAAAACAGTTGCATCACACGAACTGTTACAGATTGTGTTGTCATTAGTTACACTAAAGATTCGTTTCAGTGTCTCACTGAGGCTGTTAACTTCTGTGTGGAAGTTACAGAAGTTGGCTGGCTCGACTTCTTCATCCTCTCATGTGGCACACTAGACGCTGTAGTGACTCACAATCGCCCCGGAGGCCAGACAGGCTTATTACAAAAGAGACAGCCCATCCTTGGCTGCTTGGAATGTCTCTGCTATACAGTAAATATGCATCTTGGACATAATGTCAGATCTGTTACTTCTTCACACTCTGTTGATAGGGTTAGTTAATTTTTTTCAATGTTTTATACAAAAAATGTGTCCAGATCTTACAAAATGCACCTTTCAAAATAAGTCAGTCTATTATGGAAGTAGCAGCAGAACAGTCTCTCGCTGGCCTTACATACCAAAGCAGCCTGGAATATCTTAATGAAACCAGCCTCAGGTCGTGGCGTCCTGAGGGTCTAAGCACAAGTTGTTCATAATTTGGTATGTTGGACAATCTGGTGCTCAAACGATGAAGGTCAGACTTTTAATTGTCCAGCCGTAATTCTGCACCCTGTCAGCACGGCCAGTCATCTCTGCAGTTTCCTCACAGCACTGTACCCGTCAGACAGACAGTACGTAAAACAGACAGTAGGAATACAACAGCACATTGATTTTAATCTTGTCACAGTCCTTTAGCACGTGTAGTGCCAACCTCCTAATGACAGTTTGTTAGGATTTTATTACTGAACTGTGACCAAGAGTGCTCCCTGGTCGTTCACTTTCTTACTTACGTATGCACTCATCCATTCATCCATTCATTAATTCATTTTATAGCCAGGAAGTTCTTCTTCCAGGGAGCCCTGGTGAAGATGAGAATCATGTAAAAAAAACTATTTTTACATGTTAGAACACATACAATACATAAAAGTCAACACAAAGGAAATAATCTAAGAAGAGAGGCATACAGGCGATACCGGCCATAATCATAACACATTCCACCTCAAGTCAAGGGTTATGTACAACAACAACAACACATTTTCTTCAGGCTTGTTTTGTAAAAGAGCTTTAAAGGTATTTTAAGAAGGGTGTGCTTCTTAAGTAATGGGACTTTGTAGCTCATTCCATAGCCGGGGTGCTTAAAAGGAGAAACAGCTCTACCAGGCTCTGAGCTCACCCTGGGGACATTTAAAAGAATCCTGTTTGTAGATCTAATACTCATACGCATACTTTTACTCTTATGTGAGTAGATTTCTTGAGAAAAATCTTTACTTTTACTCTGTTACATTTGTAAACAATGGCACTACTTGCGGCGCTACTTTTATTTGTTATTTTATGCGTTTATGCACATTCCCTCACCTGGTACCACGTCTGCTAATCGGCTAATATTGTCAGGTGAATTACATCACAGTTGCATAGAATCAGTAGAACATCACAGAACCAATCACTGACTGAGAGCTGTGAGTGTGTCCATTGTGGTGATAAGTTTGATAATGTATACATACAGAATATTATGCTTCAGAACTACTGTTACTGTTCCTTTCTGCCCTAATGTAAATAGTCAAGACAAGTGGTGTGTGAGCACAGAGTGTCATGCATTTAACTCATGGTCGTTGGTGTAACCTGATGAAAAGAGACAGAAAAGTGGAGATATAATGTTTCAACCACAGGTGGTCTTCTTCAGGTCTATGTGAAGAAGTGAACACGCTTGTATTTAATGTACGATGATGAAACATCACAGTCACAGCATTTTTTCCTGATTCACTCAAATAAGTGATTGAACCACTTCTGTAGTCTTATTGTCCTCCTGTGACTGGACAGTTCTGTGTATGGGGGGCACAAACCTGATTGTGTGGGACGGCTGCTCTGCACTTGAGCTGGACTGTAGTGTGACAGGGAATGGACAATGAAAAATGTAATGTTTTCTCTTAATTGCAGATAAGGTGTATAAATGGTATTTTTTAAAGTTAAAAACATTTTTAGGATGTTTATGCCTTGCAGAGTTTGCAATGTGAGTGTTGCCAGACTTGTGTTGCCACAACAAATACTTGTCCAGCCTTGTGTGTTGTACAAAAATGACTTTAATATAATGCCCGTGCAGCTTGATCATGTGTATGTGTAAGTGTAAAAAAAGGTGAGATGTCTGACAAACTGTCAGTAGAATCGACAGAACATTGGGAGATTCTCAGCTCCATCCTCATTCCTCAGTCCTGTTTCTTCATGAGAGAAAAGAAAACAGTCACAGAGGTGTGGAAACACACTGCATGCATGACCGACTGTACAACGAGTGTGTGGTGTGTGTGTGTGTGTGTGGTTTTCATCATACCACTGATCTGCTGTGAATAGATCAGTAATGGCTTTGAGAGCGAGATGGTGTATGTGTCATTGAGTGAACAATAGACTGTAATGACTTTATGTCAAAGCACTGGACACTAACGTGTGGGAATGCTGAGTTTGTGTGTGTGCGTGTACGTGCATGCATGTGTGTATGTGTGTGTGGGCGGGAGATCAGTTGGTGGAATCTGGCACTGAATAGATGCTAATGAGTCGATGTTAGAGGTCACAGAGGTTATGTAGATTTGATCAGAGAGTTCAAGGACAGCAGCCTCTGATACAGTTTAGTGACAATACAGTTACACCTCATTTCCTTTACGTAATTTCACAGCAGCCGCTCTTTTGCTGTTAAACAAAGCTAGTGCTAAAATTATGAATTTCTAATGACCTCAGTGTGATTAATTGCAAAATTGATAATTAATTGATAATGGCTTCCCTAACCTGGTTGAGTTTTTTTAGTTTGTCAGTTTCTTTCTAACATTGAAACTTCTTGCAGTTTTTTCTCTGAAAAGTTTGTTCAGTTCTTTGTTCATCAAAATCTTTTATTTAACTTTAAATGAAAGAGTAATGTCGAGTGATTGAAAGTGCGTTGGGTCTTAAAGCTGTACAACTTATCCTCTATTGGTGCCACCAGAGCTGAATCTGTATTCTGTTGCCTGTGTTTGAGTTTCCACACTTTCCTGCTTCCTCTAAATGATGTTTCATCTTCTATCTTCTCACACCACCACCTTTGAATACTTACGACCTTTCTCCATTTTAATTGGATGAGGTTTTTGTTGAAGGCCCAAACAACCTCTTTAGCTAAGTGGCTGTTTCTGCTTCTTGTCATCAGCCTAAATCTCAGCTTGTGTCGTTACATCATGCAATGACAGTTAGTGCCTTAATCATGTTGAGAAAGACATTTGTTAGAAGTTGCTTAAGCCCTTTGTGGTCCAGCTGACTTACGAGATGTCATGTACGAACACATCCTAAAGGGCTGTCATGATCTTGAATGTTATGAAGACAGGATGGCTGGGGATTAAAGTGTTAATGCATGAATTGGATGGAAGTGAATTAGTCGACCAAAGGATTCAGCGTGAATAGGATGGAAGTGAGTTGGTGAATGAGTCTCGGAGGCGATTTGCTGCCATGTAGGGCTCCTTAAATCTAATTTTCCATCAGAGAAGAAAAACACAGGGCTCAAAGAAAGAAAGGGAAATTCAGCCGAAATGACGTGGAAAAGAGAGCGAGACACTCACACTGACAGCGGCAGGACGACAGGTCCCAACAGGTTCCTTCAAACTGAAAAACAGTCACACCTCCAACTTTTGATGACTCTCGGCTCTCTGACAGACTGAAAGTCAAACTTCTCAGGCATTGTTTATAAAGTCAGAAGATTTAACTGTCAGTAGATTTAACTCTCAAAATAGTAATTTTTGAAAACTTGGGGCCCTTGATTTCAGACAAAGATAGACAAAAGCAGCATTTTTAACAGATGATTTGATTATACTGAGCTGAAACTGGCACAAAGGTTTTATCTGCTAAGGCTTGCTAGCTAGAGAAGCTAACGTTAACCCAATGAGCTGGTTAATAAAACAAGTCTCTTGCTGACTTTTGAATGTTTCCAAATGACTCATTTGACTCAATGAGAATCATGTTAAAGTGTTAATATGCACTTTGTGGTGCATCAGAGTCAAACCAGTTGATGACATATCTGGAAGTTAATTCTTGTAATATGAGTATGATGTTTGACTGCTTAGCTGTTCACATATTCAACAGTATGTTTTCATTTTTAACTTAACAAGAGAGAAAACCTCCCAAGTCCTACAAAGAGTAGCTTACATTAGCCTAAACTTAAATGGCATCCAGAACCGACTTCCACACAATGAAGAAAATGCTACACAGTAGATGTTCTGGTTGTGAGTTTTTGTAATCTGTAACCCCACAAAGTAATGTACTTAGCTAAGGACATGCTCATTCACTACAGTTGGGAGGCAGTACGATAGTTAGCCAGACATGCTAACGACTGCAGCTCACGTTAGAGTCGATAAACAGACATTGATCGCTTCCGTACACTTTTGCTCTCGTGTTCTTGGTTTTGCAAATGCTTCAAGTCGCACCAACTTCCAAACTCTTTGAATGCTTCTGTATCTTAAACCTTCTGTACACTGTTTCAGGCAACATGTGGAGAAGTCCAGAGCTTTACAGACCTAGCGTGCTTTGTTACATAAACTAAGCTATGATTGAGGTGCAGTGAATCATCAGTTCGTTGGATTATCAAGCAGTTATGTGTCAAAAGAAGCAACAGTTTGAAATTAACTTGAGCTGTGGGGGAATATTCTGATTTTTTTTCACAATTGTGAGATTGTGGCTTTTTCTTTTTTTACTGTCTGACTTTCTGACAGATTAATAAAGATACGCATTTGTCACATGAGATGCATTATTTGTTATTATTCATATGTGAGCTAATTCAATTATTTGTTTCTCTCTGCAGCCAACCATCTTCAGTCCGGTAACAATAAAACTGAATCCCGGTGAGGACACTTATTTTTATTTTATCTTTTGCAATCAGTAAATAGCTCCTTGAGCTGGTTGATAACTTAGTGTCTCCTCTCTCCCCTCTCTCCTCGCTACTGTGCCCTTGTGTTTGTGTGTGTGAATGTGTGCATGTAGCTTTGGTCTTGCAGCAGATCAGAAGAGGAGTCGGTATAAAGAAGGAGGAAGAAGTATGAACTCTACAGGATCAGGGAAAAGCAGCACTGTGTCGAGGTCAGTTCACCTCGTCAGCGCAGGACTTAACGTAGTAGTCTAAGAAAGAGAGGGGGGAGACACAGAGGGCTCTTATTAAACTCCTTTTCAAACCAATTAAATGACACTATAGCTAACTAAAACTGTTAAGGTAAAGGCATTTTAAGCATTGTAAAAATAATAAATCAGTTTCATGAAATTATGATATTTAAAGTTTTTTTTTTCGCCTTTGTGTAATATTTCAGATACTTTTCACCTCTTCAGGTCTCTGAAGTCCTTGAAAGGGAAGAGTCGTAGCAGAAAAGAACATTGTTCTTAGTTTATTTGCATTATTTATATAGCAGTTTGTATTTTTAGCAGCAGGTTCCACTTTTCCTGCCCTGGTTTTAAATCACATTAAAGGCATTCAAGTGGCAAAACATGGGGTGGCTTTTATTGTGAAGCAGTCAAAGTTAACATTAGACAGACACAGCTTCTCTCTTACGTTACCTACAACAGTAAAGACGTGAAGCAGGTTTTTTCTCAGAGCTTGTCCAAGTCAAACTTGATTGGTTTTAACAATGAAAACTTGACAGATCTCCATCTTTGAAGCAGGTGTGGTCAGTGAACTAATGAAATTTTGATGTCTAAGGTGCATGAGTAGGTTTGTGTTTGGAAGATTTACTGTTCAACTGATTGTCTGTGGTGGATGTTAGTCTTGGAGGGCTGGCTGATTGGTGGTGGTAGAGGGCGAGCGGGGGAAAGTTATGAGGTCAGAGCAGGAGACGTGGCTAATGGGGCCAGGCTGTGGGTGTTCTAGCAAATGGAAGTGAATAGGGTGTTGTGCTTGATAGTTCACAATGGCCTATGGTTTAGGGGGTTAGGGTATATAAGTTATGTACACACACACACACACACACACACACGTGTATATATATATATATATATATGTGTGTCAAATCAAATCATGTCACGATTTGATACGTCACGATTTGATTTCAAGTCCGATGGCTACGATGCGATTATGGATTTATCTTTAGGCTTCTTAATGCATCAAAATGTTTAAAAAGAGGGAAGCCTAGCTTATAAAATAAACAAGATGCCCCCGTTTATGTCCACTACGTTTGATCCTCAAATTGCATGAAACGCTAGAAACATAAACCTGACGCAGTGACACACATGCTTTACTTCCTTTACATAACACTGTGCAGTTGGTTCAGCTGTAAGGAATGTAAACACCACGCAGTGACACATGTATGTTCTTTACGTGTCTGCCATAAGCAACAAACAGCCCAGTATTACCAAAACATTACAGAACTTCATGGAGCCACTTTAAGTAACATGAAGGGACAGGATCATGATTACATAAGTCTAATTAAAAACAACACTCAAGTGCCTACATGAACATTTGAATAGTTATTGCTTGCTTTAATCATTCTTCCTGATCATACAAAAGATCCTTCATGCCTCACACAATGTGTGTGTCAGAGCACTTACATAGATGTTTTTGCATGGAAGGAGGGCGGTGGATTACTTACATTGAAAGTGCATCAGAAAGGTACTTAGAAAAGGTATATAATGGCGATATAGTAAAGCAAAATGACAGAAGCTGCTGCAAAATTAGCTCCATTTGAGTCTTTCTGGGCCACTGTAGTCACAAGAACAACCTTGGTGTATTCTTGAGGGGCTGATCCTCTGCTGCTGCACAGGTTTCTGGTTTCTTCCTTTTCTCTTCTAGGTGAATGTGTTGAGGAGCTTGGAAGTGGCAGAGCTATCACACTTAACTAACTACCTCACTAATTAAATGATTAACCAACTACTTCACTAACAGACTAACCCACTAACAGCAAGCTGTGTGTGAGAAGTACTAACTGGCTGTCTGTGTTTTCGTAGTGTTTCAGAGGTGCTGGAGCAGTCAGAGAAGCTTCCCGAGGAGATCCTCCTTAACCTGCGGTTAGACTGACTAAACTAACCAGCAGCCTAACTCACCAGCTAACTGACTGACCGGCTGACTCATTAACTGACTGAGTGGCTGACTGCCTGTGTGTGTGTTTACAGTGTCTCAGAGTTGCTGGACCTGTACGAGGAGGACCCTGAGGAAATCCTATTCAACCTTGGGTTTGGTCGAGAAGAACCCGACCTTGCCTCGAGGGTTCCATCTCGGTTCATCAACAACACCTCTTCTGCCCGAGGCATCGACATCAAGGTACTGATGACAGATGTGTTCTAGCACTGTAAAGAGACAAACAACAGATTTGATACAAGGTCAATGAACTTTTGGTTAGGGCAGCACAAATACTGCTATGCAGTCAGAATTAACCCTGACCACTCAGGACACAGAAGTCTTATACACAAACAAACGCTTACACAACTGTGCCAACCTGCATAATTTAGTTGTGGAAACAAAATTTAATCCAAGAAAAATAAGAAGAGCAACATGCTCCCAATTACAATGTTAAGATGTTGACGCTCAGCAGTTGTTTACTGTCTTGATTTAGCATGTTGGCATGCCAACAAAGTTCAGTTAGTTTTGTAAGGATTTGTTCGTAAACAAGAACAGTGAAGACATAATAGCACTTTGATCTGATGATGGTGCTATATGAAAGTCACAGGAGTTATTACAATTCGTCCTGAGGAGGACGGCAATGTCTGATCCAGATTTCATGGCGGTCCATTCAGTAGACATTTCATCTCCTCAAAACCACAAATGTGAACCTCATGGTGGTGGTTGAGGAAAATTCAGAGGATCCCCGAATTCATTAACATTTTGACCTGCAGTTGGCGCTCGAGGTAAAGTCAGGGGATCATTAAAGCCATTAGGTTTTGTCCTCTTAGACCCATAAATGTCTCTACAGAATTTCATGGCATATCATTTGGTAGCTGTTTAGTTGTGTAAAATCTGGACCCAGGTGTTGGACAACATCTACTCACCAGAACACACCAGATTAACTTGTTTGGAGTCTGTCTTGCATCATCAATGACAGATTCTTGTTCAATAATGTTTTATCATGACATCACTTCCTGTGGTTCACCTTTAGGTCTACCTGGGAGCTCAGCTGCAGCGCATGGAACTGGAGAACCCCAACTATGCTCTGACCAGTATGTACTTCCATACTATCTACATTGCTCTTCCATTCTTTGTAATTCTTTACGACTGTACTCCCTACATCAACAACAGTGTGCTGAATAGTCAGCCTAAGAAGGGCAAGACCACCCAAACACGTCAGCACTGCAGATGAAGGGTTACCCCTGGTTAACGATGACGAGCTCAGAGGTCCATGTCCTGAAACTGTAGATGGAGGAAGTGAAGCTCAAAGACTGTGTGTGTCCTGTTCCCAGTATTATTTTGGTATTTAGTAAGGTCCTTTAGCTCTTTTAGCTGCTCTGCCAACTGCCTGGACAACACCGCCAGCAGAGACAAAGATCTGTTTGTCCGAGACACAGACACACATGCTCTCACAGGCGCACACACACACGCGCGCATTCACTCACACATGCGTGCACACATGCACAGACCTGCTCCGCTAACATCCTGGCCTCTTCTTGTTTTCAAACTTCTGTGTTTAAATGAAGCTACTGGCTCCCAAATTAAATGTAAGCACACAGCTGATTTTCTTCTTTGTGACAGTTTAACTGTCTTGGTGCTGTAAAAAAGTCTTAGCCAAAGATCCTCTGTGTGTGCGAAGATGAATCACTCCATAGTATAAAGAGCTTCAGGTCTGCAGTGTTTGAACTTATCACTGGCCCCAGGTTGTTTTGAGGTGACTAAGACAGATAATAATTTTGTTAGGCCCAGTGCTCTGAGCGTTTGCACTTCCACATGGGTTAAATGTTGTTCAGTGCAGCAGATTTATGTTTTTGCCACTAGGCTCCAGTTATTCAACTCTTTTGTTTGTTCAATTTCAAGTTTTAGCGTGCTGTTACTGTTACAGTCACTCCGTATCATTAAGAGAGAGACAGAGAGAGAATGTGTAACAAAGTGTCCTTTACATATTCGTTCCATATATAGACGGCGGTTTAATGTCGATATGACTGTCCAAAGGTCTATTTTTGCTGAGAACTGTACACATGACGCAGGAGAAATAGGCGAGACTCTGAATGCCTAGATGGCGCACTGCTACAGCCTAGTATGAGAAGCACTTGAGCCACGCTACTCAGGCTGTGTTGCTGCTTTTACCTGTTGGGCGCCAGCAGGAAAAGTGAGACGTTTCGCCACTCATCGCTCACCTAGGGTATGTGGCCCTGTTGTCTCTAAATGTGTCGGTATGTTCAAAAAAGAATTAGTTTGTAGAGCATGACATCTGGCCACACCTGTGAGCCGAAATTGTGATAAGGTGTTCCAAATGACCACAGTTGAAGGCAGAGTCAGTTATAGAGAGAGAGGAGGGGCGAGAAACATTCAAGTGAGGAAAGCGGCGTATGCCTTTGTCTCTTCTAGAGAACATTCACAGTGTTGCACTCAGTTGTTCACATGAAAGGAGATCAAATTGTGTGAGGAATGAAAAAAGAAGGTTTTAGAAAGAAGTTCAACATTCAGTTCCGATTCCCCCTCCCCACAAAAAGCAAATCATTGAGTAAAGTGGGTGTGAATGTTAGAAAGTCTGATTTGGAAAGTAACAGGATTTGTCAGACGCAGGTCTCCCACACTTCCAACATAGAAAAGGTGTGGAGAGTGAGGGTTTGTGTTTGGTTTAAAACTAATTGTTAACTAACTTTGCATGAATCTTTAGTGAGTTTCTTGAGTATGTGTGCTGGATCTGTTCTTTTAAGTGAACTGCTCCTTTAACAGTCTCTCGTTTGTCTGTGGTTCCTGGAAGCTTTCTTCTTTTCCAGAACATTCTCATACTGTTCCGTCGGTTCCCTGGATCCCAGACACGTGTGTGTGTTGTTGTTTGTTATGTAAGCTCTGTTCTCACCATCAGAAAAAAATCTCTTGGGATGAAGAGAGAAAAAAGTAGGGAGTACGTGTCGTTTTCTCTTATTCCTCACTTCCTGTTTTATGATCCTCAGAATGAGCATTAGTGCAGAGTCAGCAGTCAGCAGGAAACACACACACACTATTACTATCATCACACGCGGCTGCTGAAATAAGAGGTTTAATGTTCTGTAGTCATGTCCACATGTGACTGTAATAGCTGAACTATATGACTGACTGGTTTGAAGCATGGAAATCATTTGTTTATGAATTGTTTTAACTGGAAGGTTTTCTTTATCATTTGTACTCTCCTATATAATAATGCATTAACTGATTTTATCAAAAAGCCCCATAATGCTCCATTGTGTGTATTTGAGCCTGTCTATGTGAAAGAAATAACAACAGAATGGAAAAAAGGAATATCTCTATAAAGGGATTGATAGAAGTACGTCTTCTCCTTCTTCTGGTGCTGAGTTGCTATGAATTGAATGAGGTAGGCTGTGGGCTTTAACTTGAGATTTTCTTGCCTATATTTGTTTACGTTTTGCTAAATTTGCATCATGGAAACCAAGCTGAATAAGCTATAAGCAGTTCCCGTCTGCAGTTTACCCATGTATGTACATGGTTTACCCTCCCTGAAGAAAACTCAGTTCTGTTCTGTAGTTATAAGGAATGTCTTTCCCCCCTGATTCCTAAGTGGTTTTGTGGACATTAATGTGGTCACAATGGACACCAAAATGATATGTGATAGAGAATGGGTGCAATTTTTGACACAAATTTTGGCAGTTAGAGGCTAAAGTTTTTTAACGTACCTTCATTCCCTCCTTGTGCTGTGTGTCACACTTACTGCTGCTCCACACTGGCCATCCTGGTAGCCAAATGTTCATTCTTGCTGATACAAGTACAAATTGCCGCAACAGTAATAAAAATAGCTTTCCTTAATCTGGAGAAGACACTTCGTCCTTCATAAAGAATGAAAATCACCAAAATTGGATGATATTCTCACATGACAGTACTGATGTAACTAAATGCCACCAATGAAAATTGTCAACAGCAAGTCTGTTTTTAGGAGCTGGCATCAGGATGGGTCAGAGATGAAAGAATAAGAGAGAGCAGGTCTGTGCTGTGTCTCAGGTGAACACTCAGAAGTTCACCTCAAATTTGGTTGTTAAATGACAGGTGTAACGCTGTACCACTGAAAAATAATTTCTTTTTTTTCCTCGTTCCTTTGCAAACAGTTTTTAGTGCACTTAAAGTAATTATAGAGCAAATATTAAAGCTACTACATGGAACTTTTGTGTTGATTCTGGCAGCCTCTGTGGAATATAGATGCCGATGGTGAAACAGAGTGAACTTATAGTTTTAGTTTCGTACAGGACTACCAGACTACAGAGCAGCTTCTCTCCTCAGTATGTGAGACTCCTCAACTCATCCTCAGCACACAACATGAAAACAAGTTTAATTTTATGACTTATCAAACCATGAAAAATTACTCATATGAATATACAGAAATAGCCAAACGTATCACTAACTGTCTTTTCTTCTTGTGTGGGTCATATAGAGGCATCAGTAGAGACTGTTTCATAACCACTGAAACATTCATTGTTTTACCTGTCAGTGGGGAGTAGTGTCTGTCTTGTTGCCGTTGCTATTTTGCGAAGCTTCTTAAAACAAGCTAAACTGCACTGGAGCTTGATTTGTGGCCTGTTTTAGGAAATGTGAGACTTCTTAATCTTCATAAGGTCGAGGATGAGACTGAATGTCCTCATAAGATGGATATTTGTTAGGTTAGTGCTTTAAAAACAAACTAAGAGACACCAGGAAAAGGATATTTGAACTGTCTCAGATGAGAAGCAGCCTTGCCTGGCTGCTGTATGTTGACACGTTCAGTCTTTTTAAAACTATTTTGTTTCCTGATATACTGACTGCTAGATATCACATTGTTAAGGCCTCCTATATCAAGCACCCTTACACGGATTTGAGTTGTTTTATTCCATCAGCTCCTGGCTTTGTAAACACAATATCAGCCTGTTACAGCTGTGGATGTGGATGATTTCTGGCTTCTTCTTCTTCTTCTCTCGGTTCATTGCTTATCACACTGTAGGAAATAGATCTAATAGAATCTATGCTGGACTTGAAGATATTGCTTTTAAGGTTGCCAGCTTGTGTGATTAATATTTGGCTAATTGAAGTGCTACAGCGTAAATGGAAAAGCACAGACCGGTAAATGCAAGTAGAAAATGATCATCTGTCCTCAACGCTGTCATGTTCTGAGAAAGCAGCAAAACACAGCTTGCAGTGTTGTGATGTCCAGTACAAACTTCTAGCCTGATTCCAAACCTCTGACTCATTGTGTACGTGTCAGATTTGTTAGGTCTGCTGTTTCGCTCATTATTAGCTGATTCCACTGGTTGGAAGAAAAATCGACCAGTTAAGGTTAGAATTAAAACTGAAGATGTCTTCTTCCCATGTACCTCCCAACTAGCTATCTAGCTACTTCCATGGCCAACCTTCTCGGTGGCCCACCTACTGCCATCTGTGCTATTTATATGTATCACTTGCATCAGTGTTCCCATTAAGTCCAGTCTAACCAGTACCACAGTGTTAGAATAATGCAGTTTGTGTGAAGTTGTTGCAATATGCTACATGTCTGCACAGTGTAACTTTATTCTGACATGTGATTTGTCTCTGCTTGGAAGAAGCCCTTTCCAACTTTAAAGATGTTGGTATATCAGTTTTGTGTCCACAACTTGTGAACAATCTCAGGGCATTTTTTTATAAAGCATCATTTAGCGTGTTCATTTTGGCTCTGTTTAACACTTTGTAACACTTTTGTATTGTGTCTCTTTCCATCAGGTCGTTTCCGTCAGATCGAGGTCTTGACTACAGTAGCTAACGAGTTCTTCCAGCTCTACAGTCAAGTTTCTGGTCAGCCTGTTCAGTGCTTCAGCTCCAGGGACCAAGGTAACCAACCACTGAGAGGCAGTTTTTATGTATTCTAGACTTAAGGGAACCAGAGAACCATGGGCCTTATACTGATTTTTACACTGATTGTTATATAGAAAATTAATTTGTTGTACATTGTAGTCATATATAGCCAACTTTAGTCATATTCCTCTTATGTATAGTCAGTTTTAGATGGAGGAAAACTCTTGACAACTTCCTTATTCATCAAATTCCAATTTTTGTCAGCTTTCTGATAACATAATATCAGAATGTTAACATAATAACATTTTGTTTTCAAAACTGACAAAAAGCTACTTGACAAATATATTTTGTGATAGTTTAGGTCTACACAACGTAAGCACCACATTTGACTGATGTGCCTTTTATTTTGTTCTGTTCTTGTGTCTCTCTCAGGAGGGGAAGGAGGAGAAGGTGGGGGTAAAGAGTCACCTCCTGCTCTGAAGAGGAACAACTCGGCTCGTAATGTTGCCAAACTCCTCAAGAAATCCATCAGTAGACACAACCTGCTTGCAGCTGCCTCTGAGTCAACTGAAGCACACGCACCTAACACACAACACACACAGATGAATGGGCAAACCCCCTCTAATCACACAAACATCAACGGTCATGCACACACCGTGCATGAACAGGACAGCTGTAGGACTGACCCTGACCACCAGGTGGAGACAGTCAACCAGAAACACAACCGTAAAAAAGACAGCTGCTCCCTGGCAACAGTAACGGAGGAAACCAACGGGGATGGAGAGACAGACGACAGGTAATGCCAGATAGGCTGGTAACTCAAGCTAGCTTGAGCTTGCTATTATTTAAAATGTACTTAAAGTATCAAATTAAGATACTTGTTCCACAGAAAACTCGGTCCTGTGGCTGATACGTTGTTATATATCACTACATTGAATATTAAGTTGTACTGGTGCATTAATGTGTCAGCAGCATTTGACAGTTGTAGTTGGTTGAGGTTTAACTAGTTTTTACTATTTCATACACAGTGAGGTGGTTTAGTCCAGTTCCCAGCCTAGAGGTCACAAGACGAATCTGGAGGAATATATAGTAGTCGAATAGAATAAAGTAGAATATCTAGACTAGTCCTGATACACACTTTTGTGTACTTTTCTTTGGACTTGTGAAATGCTTTGTACTGTGAAGATTAAGTTGACTTTTGAGTCTCAGAAATTATTGAAATGAAATAATTTGAGAAGTTTGTGTTGGAACTGCAAACAACATTCAAGGCAAAAAATGTTGGAAACGACTTGTTACATTTTTAACAATTCATTCATTCATTCATTCATACAATTCTGAATTTGGGAAGAATTCTGTTACTAGCAAGCTGTTAAAACAAACTAAAACAGAAGAGTAAAACCTCTTCATAGAAATGAATGAATTTCGGTCCGACTGCACTGACCTCTTTCTTCGCATCAGCCCTGAACAGAGCAGCACCAGACCAACGGCCAATGGAGAGCATCCACCAGAGTCAGACCACCAGGTGGTCAACGAGAAGAACCTGACCTCAACCCCAGAGAAAGCTCCTCCCAACCTGGCTCCACTCCAGCTGACCCAGCTTCGCACAGAAAACACAGACTCTTTCGACATGGAGGAGGTGAGAGTTCTCCTGGAATGGGTTCTTCATACTTTCACGTTGTTTTCCAACCTCTGCCCACACAGTAGAAGTGTAATGTTGTCTTGGGTCACAGCGCTGTGTCGCGAATGCCTTTTTATTCATTCTGATCATTTAAATCCCCTTTCACATTGAGGAGTTTGCCTTCTCCTGGACCGATCAAACATCTCACCACCCCATATCTTGGTAGTTATGGGAATATGCCTATATTAAAACCAGAAAGCTCACAGTGAAGATTGTGGCCTTGATCAGTCTTTATGAGTATAATTAATTAGCTCACACCTTACGGACAACAGAAGATTTCTGGGATTTGAAGAGATCCCTGTGGAGCTTGCGCTTCTCTTACCATGCCAGAGAACAAAAGAACTCTGACTTGTAGATGTTCCCGAAGACAGACAAGTGACAAATGTCCGAAACCCCGCAACAACCAGAGAGGATTCCCTGTTCTGGTCATTTCTACCTGCTGATGAGCCTGATGGGCTAGCTGCTGCTGTAGGTGTGCAAGCATGTTGACCCTGTGTACAGTGTACTGCACAATCATAAACATTTATAGATTAACCTGTTAGTGAAAGGTCTCAGGGTTTCTTGAGTGATTTACTGGCCCTCAGCAGCTTTCTTTTAAAATCCAGTCTGTTGTTTGTCTTTCAGATTCAGAGTAACGAAGATGAAGCTCTGCCAAACAGATCTTTCAGAACCACTGGTGAGTTCACCTCAACCTCTAATCTCAACTTCAACACTAAAAGCTGTAACTGAAATATAGGATAACCACAGATGAGTTTAAAAAATATTAAATGTCTTTTTAGAAGTACCAGAAATATCTTTTCGGAGAGGAAGGCTATTCAACATTTAAAAACAGAAATCAGTGTCACCATATCTTTTGTTGGGAAAAATTAGGAACTTCTGAAAGAAAGGCAGTGGAGGATCTTAGTAGAACTTAAAATGAAAGGCAGTCAATGATACATGGCAATACTAGGTAAACTAATGCCTCATAAAGGAGTATGGAGTTAAAATGAGTCTAAAATCTCACAGATCTGTAATCTCTGTCTAGAGTGAGACTTGATAGTCGAACGTCGTAGCTTCTTGCCCTCTACTTTTTTGAGTACTTTTTTTATTGAGTATCTGAGTCTTTTTTCTTGTTTGTCCATAGGATTTTAAATATATTCTGTCCTGTCCAGTGTAAACTGTGTATGCAGCCTGTTTCTGTACGCAATAAACATGTTTCCTGTTCCTCAGTTTACTTAGTGAGGACACACTGTCCTGTCAGCTCAGGCTGTTTTTTCATGCTCAGTGTAGATGATAGCACTCTGACACCAGCAGGACA
The DNA here is from genome assembly GCA_903131615.1 of Diplodus sargus. Lineage (NCBI taxonomy): Eukaryota > Metazoa > Chordata > Actinopteri > Spariformes > Sparidae > Diplodus > Diplodus sargus. The sequence goes on from CAEMYA010000012.1 coordinate 4,541,217, forward strand.
GAGGCGGTGCTGCAATAATCATAATGTTTGTCTCTTCTCAGACCTGTTGAGGACAGTCAGTCAGCAATCAGACAGCAGTGGATTTGCTGAGGAGCCCTCTGCCGACTCCAACAGCTACCTGAAGGTTTGTTTATGTGCTTTGTTTCACTTCCTACCCGCCTTTATCTCAGTTTAGATCCCCGGTTGACCTTTAAATGTTTTGAAGTGACTCATATGATTCCAGTCAGAGCCTTATCTCACCAAGTGGAAAAATGTCCCACAGATTAATCACATGTGAACTGGAGGAAAAAGGACTTAATTGTGTGTAATGAAACCTAATAATGCAGTCTGAAAAATATTTCTCTTAGAAAACAAATAATTTAGAACCACTGTAGCTGCTTCTCTTTTTCATAACTGTACAGAATAAAGTGTTTGGCTAGTAAAATCCTTCAGATACACATCAGGTTTAGCAATTAATATTCACCTTTTCTTAAAAGTCCATGTGTTTAAATCCTCCTCCATGATTTTAAGGTGTGTATGTAATACAAGACATCAATTATTTACATTTTATGTGAATATTTTTCTACTCCAGCACTAGCTCCATTTCCCCTTGACTACCCACAGCAATATGCTACTCACACATGGATACTTAAGCAACTATCTATGTTACATATATAACCATAAAATATTCTACAATATTGACTTGATATTTTGAATGCAATACAGGACTTCAAAGTTCAGTGTGTAGTTTTTAGGGGCAGAAATCAAATGTAATATGGGCAGAATTGAATCACATGAAATTAAAAATTTAGAATTGTTATACAGTAACAGCAGAGGGAGCAGGTCCTCTTCCACAGAGTCCGCCATGTTGCACTGCCGTGTTTCTACTAGGGCCCAACCGATTAATCTGCCGGCCAATGTAATCAGCAAATTATAGCCTATCGCTATCTGAGTTTAATCATTACACATTTTCTTAACGCTTTTATTTTTCCTGATAAAGTGCCGGGAATTTGACCTGGTTTTACTTGCGTGCTTCCTTGTGTCAGCACGGTAAAGTTTGGCCTGTACTAATGTTAAAATGGGTTAGCCTGAGGGGAAGAGGGGAGGGGGATCAGTCGTGCTTAGTGAAATGCATTGCTGGCCTGTAAGTCAATGAGTAACTTCCCCATCCTACTCTTCTGCAACAACCGTCATGTCATGTCTTCTCAAACAATATTTTACTTTGCCATGTAAAGTTAACCTGAGCACATTACGCATATATTCACAGCAGCGCACTGAGCTTGTTTGTGTTTTTTACATTGGATTAATTTACGTTACATTGAGAGTTCCCTCTGCAGACAATAGCAGATACATTGGTCATCTCTTGACTGTTTGAAATCATTGTACACTAACAAGAAATATTGAAAAAGATGATATGCTTTGATACTGTTAAGCAAGAAATGCCTAACTGGTTGGAGTTTTGTTAATAATGACTGAATAGTTCAGAACGATAGAGAAACTAATGTTTAGGGAGCATCACAGAGGTGCATTTCAAATAATGTTTTTCCAGTTACTTGACTTATTATGTTTCTTATACACCAACACATTACCTAAAAAAGAAGATAATAATACATTCATTATTTGTAAATATCAGCTTTATTCATGTAGACATGCCTTGCAGTAAGAAAAATGCATATTGTCTGAGTGTTACTGTTTCAGAATGCCCCACGTAACTTTTATTGGTATTGACCAAAAAAGCTGGACCTTGAGCTGTAATGGAGTATTACAAAGTATTTAAATTTCATTGTTGTATTGTCCCTTTTATATAAAATATGTATCTGAGTTTTTCTTCCAACACTGGTATGTCAATCAATTGTAATTAGGTGCAGGAGAGCAGTGACAGCTGCGACAGCGAGACCACTGTGACATCACACCCTTCACAAGATGTGGCCACGCCCCTTGCAGTGGACCAACCAGCATTTGTGCTACCGGATGGCACAGAGGAAGAAGCTGAATGCAATGGAGCTTCCGAGGCTAATGAGAGTAGTAGTTCCAGGGTAGAAGATGAGCATGATGGAAGCTCAGAGCAGGTTCCACAATATTCAGCTCATCAGCTCCCCAGACAACCAATGGGAACGCAGCAGGATGAGGCCCAGGACGAGGACCAAGTTGATAATGGGGACCGGACCGAGTCTGAACCAGAAACGGAACAGGGGATAACATGTGCTGCAGAACAAGAACCACAACCAGAGTTAGAACACACCCAGAAGCAGCTTGCTTCGAAACAAGAACCACAACACTCTCAAAACAAGAATGAAACTGCCACGGACACAAAAACACCAACAGAGGAACTAGATGCTGAGGACAGGGCCCAAGAAGAGCATGTATTCTTGGATGATTCTGGTTCACCCTGTCCCCCTGTTCCATCCTCTCCGGTTCTAAGCGCTCTTGAACGAGCCAAACGGCACCACCTGAGTCGGGCAGGGTGGCAGGGTGACCCCCAGTCAGTTGAGGAATCCCAAATCCAAGGGAGAGGACAAGGAAGAGGGCAGGGACGAGGCGGTGTTCCCCTACAGAGGTCCTCCTCCCTGCCCTCCTCGCTCCTGTCGCCATCAAGGGTTGTGTCCTCTGTAAGGATCCAGTTTGGACGAGGTCAGGCGTCCTGCACCGAGCCCAGGTACTCCTTCAGATACACCCAGGACTCCGAAGGGGACAAGCAAGAGAAAGAGGAGGGTGTGGACGGACAAACAAACTGTCTGTCTACTCTGATCATAAACCCTGCCTCTTCATCTGACTCTATTAACCAACCAAGGCAAACCAGAGAAGCTGTAGTCCCACCTAAACCCATCCCACGATACCTGATGCGATCATCCTATTCTCTGCAGAGCTCTAGCCCTCCTCCTGATTGGTCACCAGGAGGCCCTGCTCAATCTTGGAGCACCCAGAGCGTCCCTGATCTGTCCTTCAGTCAGCAGCAGCCAGGCCAGTTCCAACAGAACGTGAACACCAACCAAAACCAGCAAAGTTGGTATCCAGGGCAGATGATGTTCCCTAATGCTAACCCTGCTGCTCAATACTTAAACCCAAGCCCCAGTCCTAGTCCTAGCCTTAATCCCAGCCCTTACCTCTTCACTCCAAACCATTCTCCACAGTACCCCTCCCCTCTCCAGCCATATACCAGCCTCCCTAACCTCCATAACCAGCACATTCCCACCTTGGTTCACCATTCTAGTCTCACGAGTCTCCACCAGCCTCCAACCCCCACAATCCCCCAGCATGGCAGCAACATGAACTTGCACCAGCCATCAACTTCCACTGATCACCACTATACTAGTCTGGGAAACCTTCAGGGCGTCAATCCTCTATACGGTCATCACTCACCTTACCACACCACACCTCACAGCTCGCAGTTTGCCTCACCCTACCTCGGTTTCCATGGGTACCATATGAATCCACACCTGGTGTTCCCCCACCCCGTCACCCAGTGTCCGCCGTTGGCTCCAGAACACGGCCTCCACCCTGGGCTCGCTCCTTCTGCTACAGGCTTTCTTCCAGGCTTGGCCTCAACCCTCTGCCCGGGTCATGGCCTCCACCCGGGGCTCACTCCTCCTGCTCCATCCAGCACTGAGATGCAGCTGAGGAAAGTTCTGCATGACATCAGAGGAACCGTTCAGAGTCTTAGCCAGGTTGGTTCTGTTAAGTCCTGTTCTCTTAAGTGATTGATACTACTTTAATTTTGTTTTAGCAGCTCCTGCCATCTTACCATAGAAATAGGTCGATGGATCTACAAACGTGAGTGGATAGACAAACAGGCAGGTGGTTCAACAGATCTGGATCAAAAAACAGTCTTGCATATATCCCTGGTAAAATGGTGTTTTTGCATTAGGTTTTGTACAGATTTAACAAAGGTGAGCTTTAGAAATGCTGGTATGTGTCAGCCAGGCTAGCTGGTTCCCCCTGTTTTTAGTCTCTATTCTAAGACAGTAGCTTCATATTTAGCGTACAGTCATGACAGCGGTATCAGTCTTCTCATGTAACACTCAGCAAGAAAGCGAATAAGCATATTTCCTTATGTCAAACCCTTCCTTGAAGATGAAGGTTGAGGTTTTACAATAGACAGTTGGGTTGCAATTTTACTCGTTGCCTTTGTTGTGTTTGTTTTGTCTTCCAAATAAATGTGTCTATCCAGGGGGTTTGTTTGAAGTTTGTATGCTTGCAATTAACAGTGAGCAATTAACTTGGTCAGTTATCAAAACTGTATGAACCAAATGACCAAAGAAATACCCACATCTTTCACCAGAGGAGTGTGGTGTAGATTAAAACCAACCAGCAACACTCTGTATGTGTGGCACTCTTAAGTTCCCATGTCTTTGTGAACAGACATATATTTAGTTGTTTAAGACATTGGCCTCCAGTTTCACCTTGGTAAACTAGCAGTAATGACTAGTAATACTGCAGGTCAAAAATGTGGGGTTCTGATTTTGACTCATGAAACTCCTCCTCAACACCAGCAGTGACTACATCACTTCCTGTAGTTTATTTAATGGTATAGTTTGAGTGACATGGATTTAATTAGGTTAGGTTTATTAACTTATCCTATTGTGTTCCTGTTCCTGTCCTGACCTCATTTTCCTCTCAATGTAGACTCCGGACCCGTTCAATGAGCACCGAGCAGCTCTGCCTAGCCACCAGGTACTTCCTCATCAATCCTCCCTTGACAATACTTCCTGCTATTTTAATCTCTTTTACTGGACTTCAATGACGCAAACACAAAATCAACACTTGCCTTTGAAAGCAGCTCTGATCTTTGACAGAGTCATCACTGCAGAGAACATTTCAGGACAATGTGCTCCTTACTTACACATTTCCCACCATTGTGTATTCAGAGTCATATGATATTGACACAGTAGCTTTGCATACCCTAATATTTGCACACCATGAGTTTGCAGTATGGTGTATTCCATCCACAGTAGGAAGCATCAGAGAGGACTGTTGTTGTCATTGTCAATAAAGTGGGTTCCACTTTGTCTCTCTCTCTCTCTCTCTCTCTCTCTCTCTCTCTCTCTCTCTCTCTCTCTCTCTCTCATTTCAGTCTTTGGGAGAGTTTCAGCAGAAGAGGCGGAGTCTGAACATGTTCCGCAGTCAGATGATGGACCTGGAGCTGTCAATCATCCGACAGCAGGCTCTAGTCTACAAACACCTGAGCCCTGCTGACAGGTGACTCATAACAGCAAACAGAAAAATGTTATGCAGTAATCTGGACTGATGATATGTGATACTATGATACAAAACAAACTTGATTTTCTGTGTGTGTGTGTCTGTAGGCTAGAGTTGGAGCAGCTACAGTCCCTGAGGTCAGCGGTCAGAGAGGAGCTGCAGGAGCTGGAACAACAGCTGGAGGACAAACTGATGGAGCTCACACATCACACTCAGTGCAGGGTACGTAAATGAGCCACAGAGTACACATAATATGCAGTATGGAAATTCCAGATCTGATAAATATGGAACAATATTGGGGTTTTCAGACTATTGCCCCTAATTTGTTTGGTCAGATGTTAATTTCAGAATTTCTAGAAATGAATTAATTGTTGCGTTTGGAGTAGGGAGACAGTGCAGCCCAAAGGTTTATGTTTTATTCAGCTGGTCAGCTAGTTATTTTTCAATTTATTGTAAATTACCTATTGCCGCGACCAGTAGTAACTTACGGCCTACCTGGGGACCGCGGCTCACATTGATTTGGGAATCAATGTGTCAAGGTAAAATAGCACAGGTATAGGTAGCACAGCGTAGTTTACTTCCTCTTTGAGTATAGATGTTCATTCAACATTCTGCTCAATTCTGAAGGGTGGACAGAATGGCCACTATTGATAAATGCAAGTTTTCTAAGACCAGACTTAACAATCTCAAAATCTAAAAAGAGAAATGTGGGCCTTGAAAATAATGCAGTTTTAGAATGGTAAACTTATACAAATCCTGCATGTACACACAACTTAAGGTGTAAAAACACATGTGATGTTTCGGGATAAAGAGACAGACCTGCGATGTGTGAACATGTAGTAATGCTGTCACCTCTTCCTCAGGGTCTCCATAGCGAAAGCAGTATTGACAGCCTGTCCACTGTCTCTGCACTGAGAGCCATGGAACCGGTCAGCATGCACGCATACACACACACACACACACTCACACTCACACACACTTGTTGAAAAAGGCTTGTAATGCTCAACACTGTCATGTACAACATTTTCCTGTCTGTCGGTCCAGATGTCAGACCTCCTCAGAGAACAGCACTTCCTGCAGTCTGAGATCAGCTATGGTGGTCAAGCGCCCTCCACCAACCCCTCCTCCCGATCTTCCAGTCCAGTCCGAGTAGAAAGAGAGGAACGCGAGCAGAGAGGAGGCACGTATAGAGCATCAATTAACATAACCCCGGCACCACCACCTCGACCCAACACACATCGTGAGGAGGAGGTGGAGGAGGAGGATGGAGATGGGGACAGAGGAGGAGGAAGCGAAGGAGGAGGACGAGAACCACCAGATGTGGAGGGAGCAGCAGGAGGAGTCAGAGCGGAGAACCTGCAGCAGCTCATCAGAGAGGTAGCAGTCTATCAGCACTTTTGATTTATAGTTAATTATAGTTATTATGTTAAACTGTATGTACATAGGAAAAATATCCCCAAATAAAATGTGAAAACGTAATATAACCTTTAACATTATCGTTGCTTTTTAAATACATTTTGTCTTACTTTTTGTTTGTCAAGGTTTCTTTTTGTTGTGAAAAAAAAGTAATCAACTGTTAAGTTTAGCCATAGGTTTTATTTACAGAGTAATCTTTGCATTTTACATTGTTCATAAATGAGCATCATATCAGGATGGAGAACAAGGTACCCAACAGAAAAATGCAGTGCTTGTCACTGTTGGTACTGCTCATTTTTTTTGTTTATCTTAAAAATAACTTATTATGCTGCACCAGTGTTAAAATTGGATGCTTGTTTCAGCCGTAAGATGACTGCAGACCGGAAAAAAATCTAAATCTAAATCATCTCAAAGAAACTAATGGAGAATTTTTGCACAGTGTCGCTGTTTTTAAGGAATATTTTGACCTTTTACCTTCTTGCTGAGAGAAGATTGATACCACTCTCATGTCTATATTAAATATGAAGCTGGAGTCAGGAGATAATTTGCTCAGTTCATCTAACTCAAAAGCAATTAAACGTTTTCCTTTCAACCAGATGACCTGAATGACGACAGCAGCTCTTTCTCTGTTCATCAGGATTTATTTCACCAGCTCTGTCTCTATTACATTCCAGATACGAGAGAGCATAACGCAGGAGGTCCGACGGGAGATTTACAGCGAGCTACTGGCTACCATGTCGCCACGGCCATCGCCGCTGCCTGCAAGGCAACACCCCCTGTAGTCATGTCATCAGCAGAGCACCGTCCCTTTCACCTTCAGCCTGAGCAGCAACACTGTCTGTCCGCAACACTGTATAGCTGAGTAACACTGTAGGTCTGTAACACTGATGATGAAATGAACACATAACTTACATGCTATAAACCTCACTTACCCCACCTGTGATGCTTGCTTGAAGCATGCTTGTAAGTGAGAGTTGGAGGGTGAAGCCTCAGACAGGACGCAGGGTGGGACAAGGTTGTTTATGTGTTCTAGTGTGCCGGTGTGATGCATGCTGGGAACACCAGTCTGGACCAACCTGTCCCTGTGAAGCATTAGCGATAATGTGTTGCTTTTTCATCACACTTTCTTTTCCTAACAGAGCCAGACCTAAAACTCCTTCCAGTGCCACTAATACTATTCGTACTACATCTAGTACCTCTAATAGTACTCAACCTTTTTATTCACTACTAGTGATAATGTCAGGACATGAGCAAAAGATATGTCCTGATGATGATTATGATAATAGTTGATAATCAGTAGCTTGTAACTTAAACATTCATCACTGTCAAAAATTGTGGATAGACCTGTCTATATAGGACACTACTGTGAACGGTTCACAAACTGATAAAGGTTAAATGTATTCAGTGTAAACTGGTTATAACTCCAGGAAACTGTTGGCTCACCCAAATGAGAAAAAGAACATTTCCTCCCTTCCTGCTTTTTGTTTTTTAATTCCAGTTTTTAAAATCTTTCTGTGGATTTCTGTTTACAACTTAATACAGTGAAGCTGAATTCAGTTCAGTTTAATTGGGAGTCCGTCATAGGAAGTAGGATGTTTTGGGAGATGTTTTTAAACGTCGCAACCCTCAAGATTTCCGTCCTGGTTGATTTAACAATATTTAAACCTGATACACTGGTGCCAAAATGCCAAAAACTACCATGTCTTATTTTGTAGACACTATTCAGATGAGCTGCGACAGTCAGTGCTAACCCTGCTGACAATTACATTGCATTTCCTGTGACTGATTCACAGTAAACCCACCTGGTGTTTCACAGCCGCACTAGGAAATCTTGTGGTTGCATTAGCAACTCAGGTACTTAGGGTACCTTAGTTGTGTCATTTGATGCCTTGGCACCAGGCACGAGACAACAGGACATGGATCCATTTTTAATCCATCACGGTTTTATATTTGCAAAACTTCCAAAAGCGATGTAATATCTGTGATCTGTGATGTCATCACGATGTAAAGTCTATGGGCAACAGGAATGCGGGCAGAGCCAATGGGGGAAATTCAATGGGATGTGTAAACATATAAGTATTAAACACAGCAGCCAGAAAATGTTTTTGGCATATGCACGAGGCGAGCGATTTCCATCTGTTGGAATTTGAAACACTCAAAAAGTGGACTAAGTGGAAAATTTCTCCGATATTGCAAAATAGCTCAGGGAAGTGTGGTTCTGTTGAAATTAAAAAAGAAAAAGTTATGCAATTGTAATTGAACCCATCTTCATTTTAACATGACAGTGTTTAGTTTAAGTATTTCAGGAGTTTCCAGTGGCGTTGCATTGCATTGGACGCCCCTGATTTGCATAAAGAAGTCAGAATTAACGTTTGTGCAGACGAGGTCACTCGCACAATGGGTGCACAGTGCCTCTTCTCTGAAAACCTATACAATGCTCCGCCACCAGAATGTATTGCACTCCTACAGTACATAGACAGTGAATGGGAGGTGTGAGAATGATGGCTCCTGTGGAAAAGTACCATCACTTCTTCCAATTCAACTGTAGGACAGTGAACACTAAACAGTGCGACTGATAGCATTGTGTGTACGTTGGTCATTTGAATCACATGCGTTCGTGGTGGACTCCCCCATTGACAGTAAGAAATTGCCACATCGAGAGGTAATCACAGAATACAGATACATACTGATCACAAATTATATCAACAACAGGGTTTGATTTGATGAAATTCCGATTTGATGAAAAAAGGTTTTTAACTTTCAATGATATTTTCCATGCTTTTCCAATGCCACAAAATAAATTATTGTGTCTTCCATGGAGGCTGAGATCTTAGAGAGAGATATCCCAAAACTTTGACAATTGAAATCAAAAGTCTGCATGGTGAGATGCCACCAGAGGGAGATGTGACTTGTCTGAATTGAGCCTTTAACATTTAATCAGACGTGGGAGACTAACTTGCCTTAAAAATACTGGAAATGCCTTAATAATGTTTTAATCTATGCTCTCACACCTTTTATAAAGGGGTAACATTCCTGATTCTTCAATAAGAGTTGAGTCAGCTGAGGTTCAAACTGAGCTTTTACAGCGGTTCCATGCACATTTCATTAATGTAAATGATTCAAAGAGCTTTGAGGAATAAAATGAATGGATTATGATTCTACAGCTGTCAACATTCCTTCATCATCATCATCGCCATCACCATCGCCATTACCATCGCCATCGCCATCGCCACTATCATTTACATTACATTTCTTTTATAGTTAAAAGCCCAGGTCCACCCAAAGTTCAGTCACCAAGTGTTAGTTAGATATTTAGCTGATGAAAAAAGGTCAAGAGATCTGAATTTATTTCTCAAATAATCAAAGCTCTAAAAGACACAGCAAATATATCACATTAGAAACGCTGTGGAATCGGTACTAGAAGCAGGCCTGAAGAACACGACCTCTGAAATGCTATGTGCACCCTCTTGTTGGTCAACAACTACATCGGCTCAAAGATCAAAGATTTCTGTTTTGATTGAGCAAGCAAAGCGATTTCCGCTCTTTGTGCTAAGCTAGGCTAATCATGATCTCAATGTAAAGATTTCACAAAACAATGGACTGTTCCTTTAACACTCAGTCTTTGTTTTGTGTGTGTGTGCTGGTTGTTACTGTGCAGGTTATAATGTTAGAGTGTGATGTCATGAGGTACTGTGGAGGGCAGGTGTAGAGATAGAGTTACTCTGCAGCAGTAGGTTTTGGTAAGTTGTCGTGGCGACAGTGATAATGTTGTTGTTGTTGATGATGGTGATGATGATGATGACCTCAAGGGAGGGGGAAGCTTATCCATTATGGGAGAGTAGGCGGTTAAGCCCAAACCTTAACCTCATTAGCATTTTAGCCACATCAGCATGTTAGCTGCAAACTGTCTGATGACAAATCAGTGTGCAATAATAAGAACATACTTACTGATTACTGGTAAGAAATCAGTGAGTCAGGGCTAACATTTCATATGTGATCAGCCACCCTACAAATTAATCTTCAGCTTGCTGGTTTTATTTAGAGATCGATTCTTTTTCTTCCTCTTTGCACAACATACACAGGACTGATTGACAACTAAACAATTGATTACTAACTGCCAATCACCAAACCTCTGTTGTCTTTAGCATTTAGCCTGTGTCAGTCAAGACAGAACACTCCTAAATACCTCTTTTTTATCTTCTTCATGGAACAATTATTCTGAAATTTTCACACAAAGTATCATTAGAATCAAAATTACTGAAAGCTGAATTTTTTGGAAAAGTACGTATTGACTTTTTTGTTTTTTGTGGATGCTCATCCTTTTTCTGTGGAAACAATGTATGGTGAATAGATTTTAAGCTCAAACGTCCAGTTAGTGATGATTCTGAGTTTTCAGCCAGTCTCCATTCAGCTATTGGAGCTGGTTCAAGTTTCATCATGGAAACTAAGTCATCGATCATTGTTTGGGTCTTTGAACTCAGATTCTGTTCACCATTTATCGACTTTTGTGTGTTTAGAAAACTTTTATTTTCATATTCACTGATCACAAACTCTGCTCTGCTGGACCAACACTCACTGTGAGCTCTGAAGCTCAACATGCTTCTTTTTTTTACTGATCAAGAATCCTTCACACACTTCTAATTACACTTACTGTCTTACTGTTGGTGTTTATTAATTTCTTTTGATGTCAATTAATGATAATGTGCATTTTGTATTGATGTCTTGTCAGTGGGATGCAGGGGAAGGATCACTCTGTAGAGATGAGAATAATAAAGATGTATTTATTTTCAGTACAGATGAGTGATGCCTCATTTCTTATACCCTGTGTGTGTGTGTGTGTGTGTGTGCGTGTGTGCGCGTGTGCGTGTGCGTGCGTGTGTGTGTGGCCATTTCCAGCCAAGCTTTTCAGATGGATAGAATGCAGTTTTTACATAGTCAATGGACTACACACTTTGTATTAATTTGTGTTTTAATATTTTGTGTACAAAAACAATAATACGCTTTTTTTCCTTAGTCTCTCAAAGTTTCTCTATTTGTCTGTCCTTGTGCTGCTTTAACACCCAAATCTCTCCTCTGAGGAATAGATAAAGGATTACAAGTACAAAGGATTTGTATGGTGACTGTCACTTTAACTTCAATCCAACTATTTCAATATTTGAAATAGTCCAAACTCAAATGTCCAAACTACAAAATGGACTCAGTGAGCACACATACTTCAGAACATTTTGTTTTCTGTATTTGGATGACATTTAACAATTTTACAACATTTATATTATTTTTCTCCATCTTTAATGCCAGTTTTCTTATCCTAAGAATAAGGTTGAGATTATTATAGCCTTTATTTATCCCACAATGGGAAAATGCACATGTTACAACAGCTCAAGATGCAAGTAAGTACAGGAAAAAGAATCTGACAAATATGCATTGAATTAAATAGAAAAAAATAAGATGTTTACAAAAGAACAAACAAGTGAGTAGAAAGCGATTGTTAAGGGACCAAAACACAACACCCTTGGAGGAGTTAATATTATATCACCACTGTGGGGCGATGCTAAAACAGACGCACCGTTCAAGCCAGCCCAGCAAGTTTTATTTTGAAATCCCGGAGCTACACCTGACCCGGAAGTGTTTGTCCCATTGAAGGAAGTTTGTCGGTTAGGATCGACACTGATTGAACGTAAGGGACCAGAAGAGTGGGAAACCAGAACGGTACGGAGATTTTAAGGCTTAACTAAATACAGTAAGAAGACAGAGTCTCTCTTTAAAACCTGCCAAGGAAAAAAAAAAACAGTAACACTCCTAGTAAAAGAAATTCCAAACTTGCAATTTAGCGGAATAGCTGGAACTAAAATAGGATTAGCAGACTAGCTAACTTTAGCTCGTCCAAACACACATGGCCATAAAACTGAAACTTTCGCTGGAAATGTTTTTTAGTCAGATTAGATGTTGTTGTTTTGATAACCTGCCCAAACAAACCTTAATTATTATCAAACGGACATCCTTTCTCATGTCCCGTCGTAAAGGCGGTCACTTAGCTTAGCTATTCCTGGACGTCAGCTAGCGTTTACTCTCTGATAAGTAACAAGTTATAACTTAAAACAATCCAGACACTCAACGTGACGTGTGCGAAAGATCAATTTATCCTAATAACGAAACAGGACGTGCGTGCTTAATTCCGTTTCTATCTGCTGTTGTTGGAAATGTCTGTCATTGAGACGGTGGATAAATAGATGGACACTTTTTTTTTTGTTATGCTAATTATTGAATTAAATTGGTGCTTTGATACATTGTTATTGGCATTCCCATTTTCAATGCTTTCCCATCGTTTAAACACGAAATGATTAATGGAATAATACAATCTGATAATGATCAGAAGCTGCAGTCGTACTTTGTGCCCTGTTCTGTATATCTTCATGTATTGGTCAATGGATTATTCTAAAAGAAATGCCTTCAAAGACCCTTAAACGCTTTCCTACAGCAGATTGTTGTTGGTGCAAAAAAAGCTGAAAAGAAGATGAGAATATAGTTCTGCATGGATAATGCTGAACCTATAAAAGTTTTCCTGCTGTCTGATATACTCACTAGATCCCGAAACTAATATACTGTAAATCCAGTGCTTAAAATACTCCCAAAAACTTTATTACAATGCCTGTATTAAACATGACACTATGTGTCTTTGAGCCATCTTTAAAAAAGAAAAGAAAAAAAAAAGTGTATTTATCATCAGTAGGTGCTGGGCTGAGAGCCACAGACAGGGGTAGGGAAGTCAGAAAATATTGAGAGATTGACACATGTATTGTTGGTTTTGGGATTAGATAATGAGAGGTAAATGTAGAGTATCAAATATGGTTGATTACAGACCTCTTTGTTTCTCAAAAAACACTTTCTATTTTTCTTTACTCAACCTTTCAAAAATGCGTCTTGATTATAATCATTAATTCGATCGTATTTTTCAGGTATGGACTCTCCAGGCAGAAGTCGAAGTCCTAGTCCTGTGCAGAAAAACCAGAGTGGTGAGTGGAACTGGCTGTCACTAGTTTGTTACTGCAGTAACGGTATTAATACTGGTAGCTGTTGTTTTGATTTCCACGTAATAAGTCTGCTGTCTTTCTCTGACTTCAGGACCTTCAGAAGACGAGTCTAGTCCGGCAGCACAGGAGCCACAACAAGCTGGCTCGGTTGAGAGAAGCCCCAGAGAGAGGCCATCGCCTCAGGCGAGTCCTGCAGCCAGGCCCCAGTCCACCAGCCCTGCCTCCAGCAGCTCAGATGACAGCAGCAGCAGCAGTGAAGATGAGGATGAACATCAAGGGACACTGAGGAAGATTAGGAGCAGTGTGGCTCAGATCAAAGTAAGCAAAGACTAATATGGATGTTTATGGCTTTTCCATATGTTTACAATTGTTGATTACGGCCCACTTCCTGTGGCTGAAGTAAATATAAACAAGATAAATCTGTGGTCTACAATCATGGTCGGGGGTTAGGAAAGTTGCAAAAGGTTGTATTTATTTATTTTTGTTTATACATGAACAATTTAGCATGTTCAGGAATAATATCTTTGAAAGGGAAAATGTTGCTGTGAGAAATATCATCAGTTGTCTGAGCTGGAGAGAGGTGCTGATCTCCTGATTGAATTCAAATTCACGAAGGCCTGAATAGATTAGTTTTGATTAGGCTCTTCATGATGTAGTTATAGCAGATAAATTCCAATGCTACATGAATCAGAGTTTGTCTACCAAATCATTTTTTGCTGAATCAGGTCAGAACAGCAGCAAGCTATGCAAGGTAGTGCGGAGTCACATGCAAAAGCGGCGGCTAATAGCTCCTTGGGTCCTTGCTGCATTTTTATTTATTTTTTCAGTATTTTTGCTATCTATTCCTTTTTCTACTGAAGCACGTTTTGCCTATGATAGCTATGCACTTCTCAACATCAGAAAAGGAAGTGGTGTATTTGAATTAAGTGCACGCTTAATTGCGAGAGGATCTCCTCCAGCAGCATCTGCCAAATGGCCAGCCAGACCGGCGGGATAAAATGTCACAGAAAGCGCTGCGACTTTTCCAATAAGGGACGAAGAAGAGGCAGCATCAGAGCTAAGCTGACCGGCTTAGCCCAAGCGCTGTTCCTCTACCAAGCCTCCTTCTGGCTAATGTCCAGTCGCAGGAAAATAAAGTGGATGAGGTGCGCCTGAGGTTCACTTAGTGTCTGGAAATTAAAGACTGCTGTGTGCACGTCTTCCAGAGAAGTGGTAAACCCCCAACATCCCGGATCAAGCCAATACACCAGATGGATGGACCTTGTTCAGAGCTAACAGATCTCTGGGAAGGGGAGAGGAGAAGGGCTTTGTGTCAACATAGGTAATATTTGGTGCTCAAACGCAGTTAAAGTGGATAGACAGTATTTGCCAGATGTCAAATTTCTGATAATGTGGACCATATTATCTTCCCAGAGAATTCACCAGTGTTTTCGTTGTTGCTGTGTGCATTGCCCCAGATGCAAACATGATGCACTGCAGGAATTGTTTGATGTCATCAGCAGCAACATGACTAAGCAATTGGATGGAATTTTCATTGTAGTTGGTGGTTTTAATCAAACAGACCTCAGAACTGTTTTCCCCACTTCCAGCAGCATGTTCAGATCCCCACCAAAGGAAGAAATGGACCATGTGTATAGACTTTGATATTTACCAACCTATCACATGGTTATTTTTCTTATAAAGGTCATGGGTCTCGCAAGAGAAATGAGTATTCTCGTCTTTGTATTGTTCTATTTGTACAGTACAGGCTCATTCTCAAGACCAGCTCTACTCCACCTCTGATTGGTTGACTTTGTTGGCTTCGATTTCAATGCCTAAATGTATAATAGTTAAACAGACTCTCCGGTAATGTCTGTTTGTTGGCAGTGTTTAAATGTAGTAACACTCTGTCCTCTCATTCTCTGAAGCCGCAAGAGCGTCTCTGGTCTATTCAAGCGTATTCCTTGCTCGTTGTGACTTGTGACATTTGTGACACTCTCCTGCAGCAGCTTTGTGAGGAAGCCCTGACGAGTCGATTACCGATTACAGTTAGAAATGTCCAATTCCGTTCTTTTCCCTGTCTGCTCTCGATAATAACTGTTATAAACTGGTAGGCAAGACACATATGAACTTTGATTGCATTTCCGTGGAGTAATAATCATACATTGAGCTGCGGCACTATACTGCACTCGGTAATCGACTCGTCAGGGCTTCCCCACAATGAGCAAGCTGCTACAGGAGAGTGGTGCGCTGTGTTCTCTTTTCAAGGGAAATCCGGCAAAGCTAGCAGATGTTTGATGTCTCGAACTATGTGCTGGGACCTGATTTGTACTGTTGCTGAAGTTTGGTGCCGTTTCTGAGCATTATTTGTTGCTATAAGTGGCTTTTTGATGGCGCGTCATGTTGGAGGCATAGACTGCAGTTCCATTGTTATCGTGCGGTCTTTTCTGAGGTTGATAAAACTACATAAGCTAGCGGTCGGAAAACTTGATCTCTCGAGGGGGGGTCTTACTCTGTGTCACGGTGTGTATTAAACTTACGCCGGAATATCCCTTTAAGTAGAGCAAGCTGGTTGGCTGTCTGCCAGGCTGTCCCATTGCTGCATCACCACCCGTCCTGTCCGCTTTACCTAACAAGCCCAAAGACACTGCAGAAACTCCGCTGTTGACTTTTAGTTTATGCAAAGCAAACCTCGACATTAACACATGACAACCATCGAACAGGTAGGAAACAAAAAGGTTTCTGTTTATGCTACTGACAGAGAATTTTGTGCCCTTGGTCTTGTCGAGTCCTGCAGCTGAATGCCTGTTCTTGGCTGACTTCCAGGGTCACACCCGCCTCGGTGCCCTGGTAGTCCTGCTGTACAACCAGAGGGAGGGAGGGTTTGCTGCTGGCTGCTGTATTGTCTGCAATTGCAATTGTAAATAGTCCAATGGC
Source organism: Diplodus sargus (assembly GCA_903131615.1). Classification (NCBI taxonomy): domain Eukaryota; kingdom Metazoa; phylum Chordata; class Actinopteri; order Spariformes; family Sparidae; genus Diplodus; species Diplodus sargus. The sequence goes on from CAEMYA010000012.1 coordinate 4,557,755, forward strand.
TACTTTGGATTTTACAAAGAATTGCAAATGGAAAAGAACTGTGTCCATTACTTTCATCTCAGACATGAACTCCCCCGGGTCTTTAAGCTACCTTCGAGCTTTTACTTTATGTCGACCCCGGCCTAGACTGTCTCACCGTGTTCTCTAACAAGTTCATGTCCAAGTCATTCCTGCAGGATTCAAGGACAACCCAGCTCTTTTTAACATGTGAAGGCCAAAAAAAAATACTCATTACACGCTCTGTTTATTTTTTTTCCAGAGATCAAGATCCAAGTCTAGGTCCAAGGAGCAAGACAGATCAGTATCCAGAGAGCGAGACCGGTCTGGATCCAGGGAGAGAGACAGGTCTGGGTCCAGAGGACGAGACCGATCAAGATCCAGAGGACGAGACAGGTCTGGGTCCAGAGGAAGAGACAGGTCTGGGTCCAGAGGACGAGACAGATCGAGATCCAGAGGACGGGACAGGTCCGGGTCAAGAGGACGGGACAGATCCGGGTCAAGAGGACGGGACAGGTCTGGGTCCAGAGGGTGGGAGCGATCCAGGTCCCGAGAGAGAGACCGGGGGCGCTACAACAGAGGACGCTATACTCGGTAACAGACACACATACTAAGACACAAACAGCTTTTGATTGGCTTGTAACAACTTCAGTAACTATTTGTTAGTTCAAAACTAAGTCAACATCATTTAGAAAAAGTAACAAAACAAGTTTTTGTTTTAACCTCCACTCTTGACTCTGCCCAGGGATCGCTATGACGATCGCTATGACGATCGCTATGACGATCGCCGTGACAATAGGGGTGGACGTTTTGACCGGCGGATCAATCGAGATGCAGAGTCAGATCACAGGAGACGAGGCCGCTCGGCCTCCCCTACAGACAAGGAGACCCCTGCAACTGAAGAGCCACCGGTCAAGAAGAAGAAGGAGGAGATTGACCCGATTCTGACGAGGACGGGTGGGGCTTACATCCCCCCTGCCAAGCTCCGCATGATGCAGCAACAAATCACTGACAAGAGCAGGTAAGTGTTTGATTATTCCTTATGTAGCGACTACAAACACCATCAGGTTGTATGTAGTTTTTCTTTTTCTATCAATTTCTGTAAAAATGTTGTAAACAGTTCCTGCACCCGACACAGCAATAATGTAACCATATGCAGTAGGGATGGGCAAAAATATCGATACGGCAATATATCGCGATACTTTGCCGCCCAATACAATATCGGTTTTTCAACTCCAAATATCGATATATCGCCGAAGAGCGACTCTGCTGTGCGGTGGGTGTATTTCTGTAGTAGAGAGAGTGGCTGAGGTCTTTGCAAAATGGATGGCAAGTTAACAATGCCTCTGCAATTTAAAGTTGGGAGAGATGGCAAGAACAACGAGCTGGACAAAGAGAATATTACTGCCCGGAAATTTCATGGGAATTAATAAAATGGAGAGGCTGTTTTGAATGAAATAGTTTTGACTCAATATGTCCTCCGATCAATATCATCTGATGTACATATACAGGTACTTGTGTTTTCATCTTTATTTATATCGCAATATCGGGATACGTATCGTATCGTGACCAAAGTATCGTGAGGTTCTTGCCAATAGCCACCCCTAATATGCCGCAGTTTCACTGTTTAAGTGACAGTCACCACACACACACACACACACACAGACACACACACACACACACACACACACACACACACATCCGGCAGGCAGTCTTTTGCCTGTGTTTGTCAAACATGTTCATATCGCGATGAAAATTGGAATTATCCGGCAGCCCTAATATAATCTGTGTCTCTCAACTGATGCCCTTCCTCTTGTGCAGCCTGGCCTATCAGAGGATGAGCTGGGAGGCTCTGAAGAAGTCCATCAACGGTCTGATCAACAAAGTCAACGTGTCGAACATCGTCATGATCATCCAGGAGCTGCTGCAGGAGAACATCGTCAGGGGGAGGTAAGCAACAATACCAGCAAACAACTTCACTTGTTACTCAACTATAAAAGTCTAACAGTAAATGAGATTTTTCTTTGCAGCTAATAACATGATGGTGTATTGCTAGTGATAGTTATGTATGTGATACATGGAGTGACAGTGATTTCTGTTCTAGCTTCTGTTTTTCACAAAAGTGAGGAAATACACTTAATGACCCCCCTGCTTATTAGTAAGATTGATTAAAGAGAGTGAAACAGAGAAACATACTCAGCTCTCTATCCAACAATAGAAAGAAAAGTCTGGAGGTTGTGTGCTGTCTGACTGTAACTATCTGTCTGTCTGTCTGTCAGGGGTCTGCTGGCTCGCTCAGTGCTTCAGGCTCAAGGAGCATCTCCGATCTTCACTCATGTTTATGCCGCTGTCGTTGCCATCATCAACTCCAAGTTCCCTCAGATTGGAGAGCTGATCCTCAAACGCCTCATCCTGACCTTCAGAAAGAGCTACCGCCGTAACCTCAAGGTACCTGCCTAAATGGCTGTAGAAAAGATGTGATGGTGGTGGGTGGAAAGGTGTAGTTGCATCTTATCTTCTACAATTCTGAATTGAAAATTTTGCTTTTGTAATCTAACAAAGTTATTTTTAGTTAACAAAAGGGCAAAATCAGGTCGCCTCATGGTTTATTTTTCAAAGTGCATGCATTTGGGTACATTAAGCCTTTAATAACTATTTTGTTGCTACTTCATCACCCAGAAACTAATATTAGCAGAGCAGAGCAACAAACTAGTCAACATAGTCTAAACACAGCTCATGATTTCAATTATTTCAATTCAGATGTGAGTTTTTACAAGATTTTCTATGAAATTTGTTTTATGATTTCTGTTATTATAAATATTGGCAGTATGGGCTTTCTTAACAGCAGTTCTAGGGTTAGTGATGTATTAAAACCTGTCTCTGTTTTGCAGCAACAGTGCCTGACAGCCTCAAAGTTTGTGGCTCATCTCATCAACCAGAATGTGGTAAGTTGTGCTGTCTGACTGTGATATTGATGGAAGGTTTGAGTGTCGATATTCAGCTCTGATGAAGTATGTCTGCTTTTCTCCTCTCTCTCATCTCTCAGGCCCACGAGGTTCTGTGTCTGGAGATGCTCACTCTCCTGCTGGAGCGCCCGACTGATGACAGCGTGGAGGTCACCATCGCCTTCCTGAAGGAGTGTGGACTCAAACTGACTGAGGTGTCCCCGCGAGGAATCAACGGTACACTGTAGCAACAGCACTGTTGTACTGACAATTCTCTGTTAAGCTTAACAGTAGTTGTAGGTGAATTAGCTTTTCCAATAAATAGATCCTATCAGCATAGTTAATATATCACCAACAACTCCTGCCTGTCTCTCTCTCTTCAGCCATATTTGAGCGTCTAAGGAATGTCCTCCATGAGTCGGCTATTGATAAGAGGGTCCAGTACATGATCGAGGTGATGTTTGCCATCAGGAAGGACGGTTTTAAAGATCATCCAGTTATCCCAGAGGGTCTGGACCTGGTGGACGACGAAGACCAGTTCACCCACATGCTCCCACTGGACGATGAGTACAACACCGAGGATATCCTCAGTAAGCCCCAGAGACAGAGGGGAAGGGCTCTACCTAGCTAAAACATTCAGGGCTACATACACATACTAATTTCTAACGTGTCTGTATGTCTGTGTTCACTCAGATGTGTTTAAGATGGACCCAGACTTCCTGGAGAATGAAGAGAAATACAAAACGCTTAAAAGAGGTGAGAACAAACATCACACTGCAATATCCAATCAGCTGTCAGTTCCTTCAAAGTTTAACCAATCAACCGTCACTTCCTCACAGATATCCTGGACGAAGGCAGCAGCGATTCAGGGGAGGAGGGAGACGGCAGCGACGAAGACGAAGAAGATGAAGAGGAAAATGAGGAGGAGGGAGAAGGTGAGACGAACGGGTTGACCCGCTGATGAAGTTATTTTATCTAAAGGTTAAGCAGTCAAATGAGGAAACTCAGATATAAACCTCCATTCATGGATGGAAAGTTTTAGGTCCCATCACTGATTGTGTATACTGTTCAACATTCTGCTTTCACAGCCCCAGCATCCTAAATGATCTATCTCTCTCTATCTCTCTCTTAGGTGAGAAGGTCACCATCTTTGATCAGACAGAGGTCAACCTGGTTGCTTTCAGAAGAACCATCTACCTCGCTATACAGTCAAGGTAGGAACACGCACGCACGCACGCACACACACACACACGCACACACACACACACACACACACACACACACAGAAACAGGCTTGAAAAACAAACTCACACAGTCAGTGATTCATTTGTCTCTCAGGGTTTTGGCAGGTATTTACAGCTCCTTCTATATCTGATAGATTTGGACTAATATTTAAAGCTGTGTGTGTCTGTGAGTGTGTGCGCAGGCTAGTTACCATGGTTTCATTGAAGCACAGTTCACAGGTTTGGAGGATAGGATGAAACACTGAAGCAGATTGAGATTCAACATTACACACATACAGACACACACAAACAGTAACACACATACACACAGTTTGGTCCTCAGAGATTGATTGATTGATTGATTGATTGATTGATTGATCCTGTAGTTTGGACTTCGAGGAGTGTGCTCACAAACTGATCAAGATGGACTTCCCTGACAGCCAGACGGTGAGTCTACACACACACACACACACACACACACACACACACACACACACACACACACACACACACACACACACACACACACACACACACACACACACTCACACTCTTGGCTGATGTAAAATGGCACACAAACAAACACAATGAGGGTAAATGTTTTTTTCTCTCAGTTTTCCTCTTGAGAGGACACTGTGGATAAATCTGAAAATACCACTAAAAAGCGAGGCAGTATACAGACATCGCCTACAAGTGCTGGAATGATAAGAGGGGAGCATAAAATCTAGAGCTTAACCAATAAGTTGATCAATAACCAGAAAAGACTAATTTTGACATTAACAATTTTGTTAATGTAATCAACAGTGCTGTGAGTTTTTTCACCATTTTCTGACATGTTATAGACCAAGCAACCAATTATTTAAGCAAGTAAATAAACAATGAAACGAATTGTTAGTTGCAACCTTACTAACAACTGTTTTCTCACAACTTGAACTTTTAACCTTGATATGTCATTGACTTCTGTTCAGCTGGATGCAGACTGTGGACCCTAACACGAGATGCTTTGAGCTGCTGATGGACTGTTCGTGTGTGTTGTTATTGTTCTGTTGACTGGTTAGTTGTTTGACAGAACTTTAAGCTGCAGTCATTTTGACAATAAACTCAAAGTTTAAGTCATTCATCAAGCAAAATTGGCAAAGATTCACTCGTTCTTGCATCTTTAATGTGAGGATTATCTGTTGTTCTCTACTTATTGTGTATGAAGATATCTTGTGTGTCTGGTTTTTGGACAGTTGACTTGATAAAACAAGACACATACATAGATGCAGTGTTTCTCCTATGATGGTGGTGTATCTGCGGGGGTGTCATGTGTGCAAAGAAAATGTTGTTTGCAAAGTACATCTAGATTAAATATGAGGTGTGACGAGTCGGTCAGTCACAAAAAGGAATGCTGTAACTCTGCTAAAGAACACTCTGTCATCCTGCCCACTAAGGAAAACTACATTGTTCCTCCCCAACACTGCTAGTCATGTTTACAGTGATGTAGGCAGGCAAATGATATTTTTCCCATGATGAGGGGGTCGTGTTCCCCCAGCGTCATGGTGCATGGTGTGTGAACTGGCCTGGGTGTGAAGCGTCAGCCACGAGAAAAAAAATACAGCTTCAGTTTTTTAAGTTAGAAGATGGAGTCCTCTCTATTTTTACGCTTTACTTAAAGTGAAATTGCAAAATAATATAATGTTTCTAAATGTTTCTAAACGATCCTCGTTTACGTTGATATGCTTCAATCGCAGTTGTGTTGATTGATCTAGATGTGAAGCATCCGTAGCACAAAATCATATCGGCCAACCATTAGATATAAAACACAGCCCTCTGCACTCCTCTTCTCCTGTCTTCCCCTAAACGAATGTTAAAAATACAAAATTCAGCAGCGGTGGTCAAGTTTCAGCTAAGTGCATATTAGGGAGCGCTGAGGCTAGATTTAGTGATTTATTGTGCTTAAGCCTGCTAACTGACAAAAAAACAACTGGTGAACCAATGGTATGTGTATGTGTGTCACTGTGTGTGTGTGTGTATGTGTGTGTGTGTGTGTGTGTGTGTGTGTGTGTGTGTG
>CAEMYA010000012.1:4564002-4576125 GCA_903131615.1 Diplodus sargus
TCAGCCAGAGTTCCATCAACATCAGGAGTGATTCACTTAACACAACAGCTGGAACACACTCACACTCAGAGCTGTTTGTCCTTTGGCACATTCTTCTCACAGCCGCTGACTCTCACTCAGTTAACAGCCACACTGACTGACTGAGGAGTTGGTTGAAATAAAAAAAACAAATATTTTCCTTGACTTAAGCTTCCACATCAAAATCAAGAAGTCTGAAGGCGTCTCTGCTGAGCTAATCACTAACAGAAAGACTTGACATCTTGTGGACTGACCGGGATCTTGCTTCCTAACAATCAGGAAGTGTTTCTATGGATGCTTTTAAACTTTTTCACTCTTTGTCTCACAAGCACTTAAGAGTAAGAGCACGGGGACAACATTCAACATTTCTTAATGGCTGCCTTCTGTGGAGCAACATCCCTCGATACACGCTGCTAGTATACTAACATCAATATTGTGATATCACTTCAGTGCTGTCTTTCCCTGGTTTTTAAGGTTGTGTTACAGTAAAGAGACTGTTTTACTTATTCCAATACTTGACTTTACCCACTTACTCACTATATCCATATTACTCATAATTATTAATCAGAAATCTCATCGTAAAAATACCAATAGTCAATTGTTGTCGGTGTAATTGGTAAAAAACGTTGTGATAAACTTGACTGTAAGGCAATACCACCCTGCCTCAGATATGATAATGGAGGTTTATGTGCAGTAACCAGCCTGCAGCTTTTAACTCACAGCCTTCTTATGATTCATGCAACTGGCAGGAAGTTAGCATAAATTAAACCTAAAATCAGTTGTGAATGTCAGTCTGTCATCATTTCTGAATTTGACTTAGGCATGTGGCAAACAACGTGCCAGAGGAGATTTACATATCAGTCAAGAAGAGTGAGAGGAGGATGGTTTGCAGCAGAGACTGGCACATCAGTTGTGTAAATCAAATATTCAGTTTTTTGTGTCTGTGTCTCTCAGCTCTCACTATACACCAAATGTCTCTTAATAGGGAGTATCAGCAGATGCAATGAAAGTTACTTAAAAATGATCAAAAACCAACAAAATTAACCAGCCCTGCAGAATCACAGGATGTGCTAAACATCACACAGGATCAAAACAGATTTGCTTGCGTTGATGTTTTCCTTCACGCCACTTCAGATATAACCCCACAGTAGGATTTTTCACCTCTCTGCTGCACTCAAATTCACACAGTCAAGTTATTTACCCCATTTAACACTGTCCTATCAGAGAGCATCAACATGATGAGATGATTGTATAAATGTAGTCTCTATTGTGTGTTTGTTTTTTTATGAACAGAAAGAGCTGTGTAACATGATCCTGGACTGCTGCGCTCAACAGAGAACCTACGAGAAGTTCTTTGGTCTGCTAGCCGGGGTGAGACACGCACACACACAACACACACCTGTTGGGTGTGTCCCTCATTATCTCTTTTCTTCCTATTTGTATCTATCAAGTCTTTTATGTGTCCAGGTTTCAGGAATCTTACTCTGAGATTTTAGCTTCCAGTCCCACTCAATGATGATGAATGCAATTTAGTTTGAGGTGCTCTTTGTATTGAGAAAGTGAGACATAAAAGCTACAAATGATTTTGTCTAGAGTGATTTGCCATTCAGCTACATCTATGTGTAACTGGACAAATTGAAAGTACTAGCTAACACCTGGTTTTTGTGTGTGTGTGTGTGTGTTGGTGTGGGTGTGTCTGTATGGGTGGATGTGTGCGTGTGTGTAGAGGTTCTGTCTGCTGAAGAAGGAGTACATGGAGAGTTTTGAGGGGATTTTTTCAGAGCAGTACGAAACAATTCACAGACTGGAGACCAACAAACTGAGAAACGTGGCTCGACTGTTCGCTCACCTGCTCTACACAGACTCTGTGCCCTGGAGTGTAAGCACAAACACACACACAACCATTAAATCCATTTTCCGTCTGACTGTATTTAAATGAAACACACCGCCCAGTTATTTTTTTTAATACAGCCGTCCCTTTCTCTCTCTGTTTGTCTGTTTCTCATCCAGGTGCTGGAGTGCATCAGGATGAGTGAGGAGACTACAACGTCATCCAGCAGAATCTTTGTGAAAATCCTTTTCCAGGAGCTCTGTGCCTACATGGGCCTCCCCAGACTCAACCAGAGATTGAAAGACCAGTATGTGTCTATCTTCAAAGTTAAATGAGTCTGTGACACTGTGACCTAAAAGTTTAAACACTATATGTTGAAGCAAAAACACAGTAGTAAATAGTTTGTTTACTAGAAGCAATAAAAGTAGAACCTAATAAGAACGAACAGATTCTTTGATGATAATTAGAGAGTGTACCGTAGGGTTACTAAAGAATAAAAACCAACACAAAAACATCGTATTAAGCTGCAAACTGTGTGTATGTGTGTGTTTCAGGACTCTGCAGCCGTTCTTTGAAGGTCTTTTTCCTCGTGATAATCCAAGAAACACTCGCTTCGCCATCAACTTCTTCACATCTATTGGACTGGGAGGACTGACGTAAGGGACACATACAAATATACACACACACACAAACATATATATATATAAAAAAAACTGTGAAAACACACTGTGGCTAAAAATCTGAGACTCACTGAACACTCATTGATTGTTAAACATCTCATTCCACAACAATGGGTTTAATCTGTCACAGCATATCAGCAATGACTCCTTCGTGTCCATCAGTGTGTGTGTGTGTGTGTGTGTGTATGTACATTTCAAACAAATAATTACCTTTCTTTCTTTCTCTCTCAGGGATGAGTTGAGGGAACATTTGAAGAACGCTCCCAAGATGATCATGACTCAGAACCAGGACGTTGAATCCTCTGACTCTTCCTCATCCTCTTCATCCTCCTCTTCCTCATCTGACTCCTCCTCCTCCGACTCCTCCAGCGAATCTGATTCCGACTCATCAGACTCAGACTCCTCCTCCAGCAGCAGCAGCTCAGGTACATTGTTATCTATTTAAAGTCCAACATTGAAGTGTTTGTTTTAGAAAAGACTGACTGAAGCCCACATAGAATTGCAGTGGACAAAATGTAAGGTTAATATTCGAGGTCTCCCATGCTTTTATATGCGTAAAGTCAGAAAAACTACTGCTGATGACGGAATGCTTGCTTGTGCTGTAATCCAAATGAAGAAAAGCATGTATCTGTGCCTGTGCCAGAGCAATTTAAGGTTTCCTGTATGTTTAACTTACATATCACAAATCCTGTCCTGCACCTCAGCTTGTTGAACGAGCCACCAGCACTACTAATATCACTTCAGTACCTGCAAATGTAACTGTTGTCCAGTTAGATGCGGCCATGGTTGTTACTCTTCAGTGCTGCTCCCTGTTAACAGACCGTCTGCCCGTGGCCTGTAAGCTTCAGCACGCCAGCTGGCTGAGAGGCAAAGGAGCATTTCTGATATTTCTCCAAAGACCTTTTTATCCTTTCAGTAATAAACAGTATTAAGAATACATTTAAAAGACATGTTGACATGTTGCAAAAAAGGGACGACTACATTTGATTTTACTTTGACTAAGTGTGTGTGAAATGTCCCAAACAGTTTATTGGACTTGAAATTGGCTGCCTCTTTGAAAAGAAGTGTATATACAAATGAGTGAGTCATGGATAAACAGATCAGTGATTATTGTTCCCCTTGTCCTCCAGACTCTGACAACAAACACAGGAAGAAGAAGAAGAGAAAAGAACGAACTGAGGAGAAGAAAAAGAAGAAGAAGACAGAGAAGGTCAAGAAGAAGAAAGACAAACCCTCTGACAAGAAGCGAGCCAGACGCAAGCACGATGATGAGGGCGACAGTGACGATGAGAAGCAGGCAAGGAAGGACAGGAAGGGCCATGCTCGTGAGGCGGAGGAGCGTGAGCACGCACGTGTGACGGAGGAGCGAGATCGTGCACGTGGGGCGGAGGAGCGAGATCGTGCACGTGGGGCGGAGGAGCGAGATCGTGCACGCGGGGCGGAGGAGCGAGATCGCGCACGTGAGGGTGCACGTGAGGGTGCCCGCCGGAGCAGGCGAGAGGAAAGATCAGAGGAGAAGGAGCAGCAGGAGGAGAGGAGACGAAAAATGGACGTTCAAAGCAGACAAAGAGATGGGGAGAGGGAGGGAGACAGAGGGAGGGAAAGGGACAGAGGGAGAGAGGGAGAGAAGAGGGAGAGAGAGGGAGAGAAGCAGAAGGATAGAGAGAGGAATAAAGAGAACAGAGACAGGAACAGAGAGAGAGAGGAGAGGAGGAGGAGATAAAACTCTCGATCTCCGTCCTGAAGCAGCAGTGATGGACTGATGACTGATGGACATCTTTTCCTTCTGTCATCCCTCTCTTCTTTACCTCATCCTGTCACTCTGGTGTTTTGGATGTGGGCCCTGTCTCTCTCTCTCCATCTGTATTTTCTATTATTAATTTTTGTTGATGATAAAATGTGAGAAAAAAAAAAATAAAGTTGTTTCAGATGTTTTTTGAAATGATTGTCTCAACTCTTTCAAGCTCCCAACTAATTACACACGATTTTTTATTTTACCTTGCAGCCATAAGAAGCAGCATTCAGTCAGCCTAGAAAAACAACCACATCTGTCATTAATAATAATATAATAATATATTTAATTTGTAAAGCACTTTACATTTAAATAAATCTCAAAGTGCTACAGGAAAAGCACCAATAAAAGAAAACATTAGTAAAAGAAAAAAAGAAAAACACTTGAAAGTCAAAAGCAACTTAGTGGTCATAGGCTCTGCTAAAAAGGAAAGTTTTAAGTCCTTTTTTAAAACATTCAATTGTGTAATTCATTGTATAACTGTTGAAAGCGTAGTTTGTCCTTTTGCAAATATTCTTATTCACTGTTTCGTTTCGTTTTTTTCAGAAGATGAAACCATTGTCGTGGTACCATAAGAAACTGTAGCCAGTGTCAGTTTAATTCAGCATAAATCTTAGAAACTGTATATGCAAGGCCAAAAAACAAACATCTCATTTATTTCTATACAAAAATGGATGTGTAAAACCAGTTCGAGGTTTTAGAGCTACTGGACTATTTCATGACAAGGATATCACTCTGAGTGGTTCCAGCTGGTTCCCTTAAAAACAGGTGGGGCTGTAATTACTACTGAGTCAGAGCACCCCACCTCCTTTTGGAGAAATAAATTCAGTATGAATGTGTTTCTGTTAAGTCACTAGATCTTTTCAACTAATTTGACCCCATCGCATGAGTAATGTAATCAGTGTGTGTCTGCTGAAGCTACTCCAGCAATGGGCATGAACAGCTTTTGGATAGGAGAATATATATTTTTTTTTTTAGAAAAAGGGCTGTTCCATAAAAGTCAGTAACTGTTCAGGAGAGTCACATTTTGTCAGTGAATCCCAAACAAGAAACTCTTTGTTTCCCTCTGTTGCCTGTTCCTGTGTTATTTATTTTTATTTGTCTTTTTTAACCAGTCAGGTAATTAATATAATTTACAAATGCCAGCCTGGAGAGCAGTTGAGTGTAGGGCTGTGCTGGTGCACTCCAGGTGTCAGGAGTGAGCTGAGGAGTAAACGATACATATCCCATATTTGTAGATAGAGGTATTTTTCAAAAGACAGCAAAAATAAACGTGTTTTCAAACTGTCTTACTGCTTGAGTTGAAGAGGCTGCACCGCCTGAACTACCATTTAAAGGGTAACCACCAACTTAACGCATTAAATCGATGGACAGGTCTTGGGGAGTACTACAGCGAATCTGAGTAGCATAGAGCCTTTTGGCTCCAGTGGAAGTTGTATGTCATTTAATAGATCCCCTCCAATGGTGTCAGTCTTTGGCTAAGTTGCATTATGGGTACTGTAGGCACCAAGAAGAAGCATGTGTGGGGAAAATTGGAGGTAATATCTCTTGCATAGCTGTGTCGATTTTGATCATTTGTCTTTACGCTGTCCACAATGAGTCCAAAGCCACTTTGGTGTATGAACTCTGGACAATATCCAGATACTCAGATCGGGTTATTGTCCGCACGATGTTCACACATGCAGCACACAACAGGAGATTGTCCTTGTCAGACGTGTTGACACATGTTGGAAGTGCTCCATATGGTTTGGGGGAGGGGTGGTGCCACGGTGGGAGGCTACAGACTGCACTGCACTGTAATGATGATGGGTTTATGTGTTAATGTCAGTATAACGTACATGTATTTGGACGTATCTGCGATAGCAACCAGAGGGTGGAAAGTAATATACAAGCAAGCATAGAAGAGTACGAAAGCGTTGCACCCTGTGTAGGAAGATGCCAGCGCAGAAACAAAGCTGCAACATTGTGTGTCTGTGTCCAGCAGCAGCGACACCAGGCCACACGGAAGAGAAATATTTCAGCAGGTTGAATGCCATTTTCACATTTGAGTTTGTGTTACAGCTGATTTAACCAGCACTGTCTGTCGCTGAATATTACATGTTGTTGACACACCCACATGCTGGCTGTGAATTCACCACCGTACAGCTGTCTGCTCTGTTCAGACACGGGTGCTCAATGGTTTTAAGGGGTGCGAAGCTACACCAGTGTACTGCTTTTCAAAACCTGGCACCCACATTGCCAACAAGACAATTTAGCCACTGGATGACAATTTTTCACATTACATGCAGCTTCCACTGGTGCGGCAAAAGGCTTCGTACTACGTCATCATGTAGCAACTGCTTTAAAGGTAACAGAATCGACCTACAAGCACCTAAAGTTTGCAAATGATCATGTTGCATCTCATTTGATTCATAAAAATCTGACGGGCAGATTCAACAACTTGGAGTCTTATGAGGACAATCTCTTGGCCAGGAGCAGTAACTTTCTATGGACAGGTCCACGTTAGCTGCTTCCTGTCTTCATGCTAAGCTAACTAAGCTTTATTCTCATCTGACTGATCTTTTTCTCTCTTTTTTTTTTTCATGAAGAGAGACAAATGTTTTGATAAACAGAGTGGAACACCTGTTTTACATTGAGAAACATTTGTGAACCCAGATGATACCACAGCACCATGACTAACCAGTTCTGTTGTCACCGCACACAAACAAACACACACACACACACACACTGACACAGAAAATTGGCTGCGGAAACTCGTCATACGTCTCCGCAAGCTTCAATGGCAGAACATCCTGTCGTATTAAGGCAAATAGACTTGAAAACCCAAACAATGCGTCACAATAGTCCAATCAACATGGAGCAACAGAAAAATAGCTGGCCGAAGACCAGCAGGATCTCAGGGTAGCACAGGTACAGCACGATGTTTATGTGTGCTCTGTCTCATACAGGCTTATCAGTTCCAGGTTTTTACACCTTTAAACAGAAAAAATATTGGTTGTTGAAAAGTAGGTGAAAGCAGTATTTTGTTTACAGTAAACAGTCTCCTCTGGTGGTGCCACCTCAGAATATGCTTATGTGTGCTGTTCATTGACACATTCATTCTCAACAGCGTTGGGCCAGCCAGCTGTGTCCCTGTCTCTTTCCTGGACTGATCTAGGTTATGTTATGTTATGACTTGACGTAGTCTCACTGCGGAGTAAAAGTCACGCTGCTGCGTTCGTTTGTCCTTTTGAGACACATTTTAGCTCTTGCTTTTACTGGTTAACCTCCCCAACAGTTACCTGCCACTGCAATCCTCTGTTTCCTCTGAACAGATCCTCCTCCTCCTCCTCCTCCTCCTCCTCCCGAGTCCTCCTCAGGGCGGGCTGCTTCAGTCCAAAAGAAGATCCTTGTAGCTCCTCAGAAACCCCACAGGAAACCATTGGCCATTTGAGGTCAAGCAATCTGGGTTGTATTTGGTTGTAAAGTGGAACATTTAAGACATCTGTGCTGGGTACGAGCCATCGGAAAAGAGCCGACAGGTCGATTCACTTCAACATACAATTTTGATACACTTCGAACAGAACGACACACCGGCGGTCTGTCGACACATACAGCAATGAAAATGCATAAAAGTACAGGAAATGTAAAATGCAGGTTTCTTCACACTGAAACATGGAAGCAGCTGGCCCCAGTAAGTCACTGCATTTGAGTCACAGAGCAGAGCATCCGATTCTCTCCAAGAGGGAGCTAAGAAGATTCGCACCCCTGTTATTTCTGTACAGTAAAAATGAAGCCACAGCCGGCAGCAGATTAACTTATTTTAGCATAAAGACTGGAAATGGGGGAGAGGAAGCTAGACTGGTTCTGTAAAAGAATAGAATAAAACATGTGAATGTATGTCATATTTGTTTAATCTGTGTATATATATATATATATATATATATATATATATATATATATATATATTAAAAAAATGTAGAAAATACAAGTTGTGGCTTCATGAGTTCACGTGTTGGACTTCACAGTGACTTATTGGAACCTGTTACTCAAGTGGATCAGAAAGTTTTCACCGAACTGGAATCTATTGGTTAATACATCTCCGTGTGTGTTTGTACTGGTTTTACCAGAGTGCTTTCCAGCTCCCAGCACAGCCTCCCCCTTCTCTCTCTCTCTCTCTCTCTCTCTCTCTCTCTCTCTCTCTCTCTCTCTCTCTTACACACACACTCTGATATATCCTTGCACAACCTTGATGTGATGTTCAAGGTGAGAGGGGGAGATGCCTCTCTCTCCGTGTGTGTGTGTGTGCGTGTGCGTGTGTAAGGGTGTCGTTGCAGTGCTGGTTGTGATTGGCTGGATGTACTGAGGAGTAGAGGAGCTGGATTGGTTTGCTGCAGTAGCAAAGGAACATGTCTGCTGGGACCTGGGAGCTGCAAGGCACTCTGGGAAACCACAGCAAGACCCTCTGCGGAGAGAGCGAGAGAGAGCGAGGGGGGAGAGGGGGTATGGAGGTGAGAAATATGGGAGCGAACGAGTTAAAAGTGGAAAATGGAACACGGAGAACACCAAGCTTTTTTCACCATGTTGGCAAAAATGGAATATTTTCCTCATAACTATGTTTTCATGAGTGTATGATCACCTGGATCACTGCGTTTACCTTAGAAAGAGCCTTTTATATCTACGGAGGGAGCGGGTACCTTTCCACGGAGTAGGCCACGCTGCAGTCGCCCTGAACAGACAAACCAAACACTGGCTCTGGAGAGGAACTTTCAACTGCTTTCAACAGCATTGGCATTTATTTAAAATCATATTTCACCATGGCGAGTGAAAGTTTAATAATCACTCTCTTTTGGCTCTGTTTTTGGTCTCCACCAACTCCTGAGAAGAATATGTGACCCTTTGGCTGCTAAATGCTAAAGAGAGAGTTTACAGTAGGTTATTAGGGCTTGGCACTACAAAAAATAAATAAATAGTAACCCTGTCAGAGTGTTAAATGTGGAGGTCTGGAAACTCTGTGGCTCACTGATGGGTTTTTAATAGTTCTTCTTCAACAGTGGTACTCTATGGCACAGATGAATGAGCGTCATCAGCGGCTTTGGATACACTACTAATACTTGTAATAGATTAACAGATAACTCACTCGTATTTTTGGTGCTGTCATGTAATTAAGTGACTGTAAGGATAATATAGAATATCACCAGTCTTATGCTGGTGGACATAAAAATGATAAAAAGTAAGAAGAAAATGTCGTCTGTAGGACAGTCAGCTCAGCTCTAGGAATTTCTGAGCTTCAGAGGGAGACAGAAGAGTCTCCATCAGAGCGCTAGTGTGAAATGTCTCAGCTGTCTGACATCATGTTAGTTGTCTGTCTGTCTGCCTGTCTGTCCGTCTGAACTCTGGTACTGAAGAGGCTGTGGGTTCAGTGACAGTGCTCTCTGAGGTGTTCTGATCCACAGAGGTGTTACTGAGGCAGCAGGACTTACACCTGTGCCCTGTGTCCTGTGTCCTGTGCCCTGTGTCCTGTGCCCTGTGCCCTGTGTCCTGTGTCCTGTGTCCTGTGCCCTGTGTCCTGTGCCCTGTGTCCTGTGCCCTGTGCCCTGTGTCCTGTGTCTTGTGTCCTGTGCCCTGTGTCCTGTGCCCTGTGCCCTGTGTCCTGTGCCCTGTGCCCTGTGCCCTGTGTCCTGTGCCCTGTGCCCTGTGTCCTGTGCCCTGTGCCCTGTGTCCTGTGCCCTGTGCCCTGTGCCCTGTGCCCTGTGCCCTGTGTCCTGAGCTTGTCCCTCTCACTTTAAAGGTTTCTCTTGAATTTACTCACTAAAGTCTCTTCAAACAGAATCTTTGTTCTATCAAGCTCCCAGCGCGTTAAGACACATTCCTCGAAATGTAAATATGTCCATCTACGTTGCTTTTGAATTTTAGCTTGGGTTCAGTCATATAGAGGCTGCTGCTTCACCCTGTGTATAGTGGGAGTTATACCTGCAGCCAGAGAAGAAGTCAAGCATGTAAAGACATGGTAAACTCCTGCAATATGTATGAAACGCCTCTATACTACATAGTCTATCAGTTAAATATAGGCAAATACAATATTTATTTATCATTTGGTACCAGGTGAGGAAAAAGGTGATGCTATAGTGTATTGCTAATACCACCATTTATACGCATTCTTATTGGACTAAAGTCAAGTTTGTAGTCTTATAGCCTAACAACTAATTCCATAATGCTATGTGCTTTAAAACAAATACATGAATAGTAGCAACATTTAGTTTTTTCTATGTTTTAGGACCCCGTACTTTATGTCCCCTGATGAGCATTTGATTAAAATACAATTGAAAAAAATTCTGAGACTATAATTTAAGCATCAAAACTGTTGCTGTGTTTACCTACAGTTAAATAATGAGCACCGATATATAGAGCGGGGGTTAAACTGTTGACTGTTGATTATATGATTTTAGCAGACACCTGCCAGCCAATCGGCAGGCAGGACTTTACATGGATTTTGTATGTCCTCTAAGTTAAACTCCTTTATTCAATCGTTCAGAGGAAGAAGAAGAAGCGTTCCTCTTTCAGATGGTAGACAGTGTTCATTGAGTCGTCAGCAAAAACACAGATGATTTGAATGGACTGCGTTGAGAATGTTCTGCGTCATTAATAAAAAAGGTCACATCTCAGCTGGTTTGTTGAGTCTGTTCAGGTTCTGTCTGAAGTGGCACTTCAGCTCTGTGCACTCATCACTCAGCATTTTAAATGATGACATTCAGTCCCTCGGCTCAGTGGAATCAGTGGATCTGTACATCTGTGCAAAAAAGTGTGAAATTGAATTTGACACACAAATCCACGCTTTTGGACAATAGCACGTTGTGTAGACCACGCTGACCTTTGGGGGAATGGAGAATCAAAAATGGAAAAAGGGTATTTTTGGTTGCACCAACCAACTGTATACACTGCAAATGTATTTTCTCAATCAGCTTAAATTAGATCCAACACAAATACAGTTTTCTGCCAACTTAAAAACAGTTTGGCTATTTCAGTTTGGCTATTTCAGCTTTCTTTTGTTTTGCATGAGATCTTCTCACAATTCTGATGTGGGCGAAGATCGGTCGGTTCAAAGAATGTTGGCAGAATGGAAAGAACAGGAAAATATACTGTTCATTCTGACTTGGAAGTATTCACGCATTATTCCAAAATGGTTACTTTCACTGCAGTGCTAAAGTCACGTCATCTAAAAAGCATACATTAGCCTCTTCTGCCCTGTATACATATTTAGGACAGTTCATAACAGTTGGCACTTGATTTCATTTTGATGTAGCTGCTCGTGATGGAGGCTTGCAGCCATTCTGCACCCAGTGTATTGACCCTTCTACTTTGCGGTAAGAAATTAATTACTTCTCCAATACAGAATTGGATTTAAGAGTCTGACATGACCAGTTTTGCAGTCTGAAGGATGAAATGCGAACACGACTTTAGTGTCATTCAGATCCGATGGAATCACGCCCACACAGGCCCGGAGAGACAGATCGTCTGAATTTCGGGAGCATACACTCTAAATGAAAGTTGGCTGGAGAAAACTGTGAAATGATCCTTTGACCTGACACCTCTTGACTTCCAGAACAGGTGAGTTGACAGTAAATACAGAGAGAGAGAGAGAGAGAGAGATGAGATGACTGAGAACAATGTGTGTGTGTGTGTCTTGCCAGCCAGTATTTACACTGCTTCAAAATAGATTTTATCCGTTTTTTTGCCAACAGTAAAACCTGGACACAAGTCAACCAGAACCTGCTGCACACACACACACACACACACACACACACACACACACACACACACAC
>CAEMYA010000012.1:4580883-4600883 GCA_903131615.1 Diplodus sargus
GTTTTTTTTTTTTTTTTACTGAATCTAACCCAGCTCTTTGTGCATTGTGTGCGAATGAGCGTGTGCATGTGTGCATGTGGACTGACAGCAGGCAGGTATAATGAGCTCATCGTAACAAGTTTATTGTTATTCTGTTTAAGGGGTAGAGACATAAATGGCGCATTGTTGTTTAATTAAGATCAACATTTTGTGACTCAATGAATAGTTTAGAGTTTCTGAAGTAGCTTTTTTGCACTATGCAGACAATAGATCCCACTATGTATATCAAATATAAAGCTACAGCCTGCAGACAGTGAAGTTAGCTAAGCATAAAGACCAGTTGCAATGGGGAACAGCTAACCTGGCTCTGTTGAATGAAATCCAGCAAAGAGCACCTCAAATGCTCATTAATTAACACATTATGTGTCATGACAAAAACAACAAGTGGTTTAAGAAGTGGTCATATGCCGGACTATTTAGAATTTGAGAGCAGTTTTTTTCCAGCCTTTATGCTAAGCTAAGCTGTGCTAACCACCTCCTGGCTCCAGGTGTCTCGTCTACACGCAACCAAAATTTAAACGCAACACTGTTTTTTTGCTCCCATTTACACACGTTGAGGTGAAAGATTTAAAACTTTTTCTGTGCACAGGAAAAACTCATTTCACCACATTTGGAGAACAAATTTGCAAACCATCAAAGTAAAAACTTCACCCTCGCCAAAATAATCCAACCGCCTGACAGCTGCGGCATGTCAAGATGCAGATGAAGACACATTACTATTGCACAGGTGTGCCGTGGACCGGTCAAATGCATCATCCAAAATGTTGAAGTATTCCTTTCAGAAAGTCTGATAAAGATGTTGTCTTTACTCATAAGTGTCACTGCTCAAATTAACTTTGTGCACACTCAGTTGTTGGGTTGTTGATGCGACTCAGAGTCTACTTGTGCTGAAAACAGTATGTAGCAGCTGTGTTTTCGCACCGAGATGGTTCCCTGTCACTGTAGCAGGAGTACTGAGAGTGCTGCGGTATGTGGAGTACTGTGCCTATGTGCGTGTCTCTGCTTAGCTAGCTAGGTGCTGCCTGCTGTACAGAGCGCTAACAGCTAGCCACCTCATTACTCCCATTCTGTCTGTTGTGATTTATGAAGCTACCTGTGTGTGTGTGTGTGTGTGTGTGTTTGTGTGTGTGTGAGTGAGGGAGTGAGTGACTCTGCACCTGCTCCCTGCGTTGTCTCAGTAATTTTTAATTAATTTCCTGTCATGTGACAAAGAGGAAGTGATGACATTAATGAAATGTGATTGGACGATTATTGTGAAAAACACAATTAGTGAGCGAGGGATTAGCGGAGTGTGTAAAGGAACAGTTGACTATGTGTGTGTGAAAGAGAGAGTCTGTGTGTGTAAATAGGACGGCAGTGATGAAGTGTTTCCTCGCGACTTGCGTCTCTGAGGTATTACACACACACACACACACACACACACTCACACACACACACACACACTGAGGTAGTCAAGGTCACGCTGACACACATACACACACTTAACCACTGTGTCATCAGTTGGGAGACTGCAGAAAGTTGTCAGTGAAGCTAAACTGCGATCTTGTGGTTCTAATTTGCACTGAGACATCAGCCAAGCCCCTTTTTATGAAATCGAATCAACATAAGCACAAGTCAACAACTGTGCTGCACATTCAAGAGGAGTGATCACTGGAAAAATCAGAGCGGACAGGGAGCCACCTTCTCCAAGGATTAAACTGGTGTAATTCAATCATTTTCTTAATGCCAGCAAATCTTACTAAAAGGCCAACGCGAACAGTGTATCAGTGTGTATCATGAGAATTTATGGCTTCCCTTTTCTCATGACTGTGGAACTCAGCCATTAGGCCAATTACATCCTACAGAAGACGTAAAAATGGCTCAAAAATTTATAGTTTCATTTCTTAAATAGGCCTAAGAATATCCTTAAACAGCTCACTACTCAAACAGGAGGATATAGTACATTTATCAGGGCCTATTTTAAGCAGCAGATTAATGGGGCTCTGGTGAGTATTTGCGACAGCAGGACGGTGTGTGTGGGATTCAGTCAAAGTAAACTGCAGGTTGTGTGTTCGTGGTAATGACGGAACTTGTCACAGTGCAACAGTGTGGCTCAGTAATGGAGCTCAACGGCACAGATGGATGTGATGTGTCAGGCTTTGGGTACACAGACAGTACTTATTGGTAGGAACAATGTATTGGTGATTTTAGTCTTTTTATGGAATTTGTTGACAATGTGAGAAATATAGAATATAACCACTTATCCCTGAACTCTCCCACAACTCGACTTCATCTACAGTGGAGACTTTTCTGAATGCTCAGTTTTTAGGCATGAACAGTATAAATTAAATTAAATTTCACAATATGGTTTAAATCTGTTCAGCATGTGACACCCTCTATCTTTTGACCCTCGATTCAGATAAGGCAAAACTACACTAAGAAAACAGCGACCTGAGACTTAGGGAGGACAGAGGGTCAAAAATGGAAAGAATAGAGAGGCGTTTTCAGATTCAGCTGGCTGGCTTAGTGTAGACATAACTCTCACAGTCACACAGAAAGACAAAGTTTCTGTGTGTCAGCAGGAAAATTACAGTAAAGTTAATCTCGCAAACACAAAGTCACAGTGTACTTTATGTGAAGGTTGCTCTTTATATAGAAACTAAGACGCAGTTTTACATTCTCCTCTCTGTCAGCTTTAAACTTCGGTTAAAAACTCTAAAAGAAGACAAACGAATGAGTGTGTCCTCGCCCACACCACCTGCCTGCCAAGGTGTGTGTTTCTGCCTATTTGTCTCACATTTCTTCTTCCATTAGTTGAGTGGCGGAGCTGTTGAATGTTTGATGAGTCAGCATGTTTAGAAGGAAGTGATGTCATTGCCGTCTTCTCGCCTTTCGGGTAATGTTTCGGCTAATGTTTTCTGGCAGCAGCTTCAAGTCTTCAGCCGTGAACGCTGCGGATATTCACCGTGCAGTTGTACAGTGTGTGTGGTACTGATTTTCTGTGTGTGCTTGTTTGGAAGGAAAGTGTGGATATGAATTATTCAGACTAAACAGTCACAGCTTTCTTTTCATGTCAGTCATGGAAGTGGTGAAACATTGGCATGTGTTTGTTTAGCTGCTGATGACACACTAAATACAAATAAAACTAACTGGGTGTTTCCTTTAGCCCGACTTCACCTTGCTGTGCAATGCAGGGATGAACACTTGCACCATAACACAGCCTGACTGCCTGCACGCTAACATGCTGACTGTAATAATCAGTGATGCCAGTAACGTGTTACTCTAATCTGACCACTTTTTTCAGTAAGGAGTAATCTAACACGTTAATATTTCCAAACCAGTGATCAGATTAAAGTAACTTATTCAAGTCACTGTGCGTTACTCTTATTTTTATTTAATAAGAATATATATTTTTGCTTTCTTCTTGCGTCTCGGGGAGTGATGTCACATACGTGACAAGTCACGTTTTCAGCATGAGGACAAGTCACGTGTCACACCACGCAGCTACACAAACACAGCAAAGGAGGGAGGAGAGAGATGCGCGTTTTCGAGCTGAATGTAACTATTAAAGTAACTTGTAATGTAACTTAGTTACTTTTAAAAACAAGTAATCAGTAAAGTAACTAAGTTACTAATTAAAGGAGTAATCACTTATCACTAATCAGATTACTTTTTCAAGGTAACTGTGACAACACTGGTAATGATTTTAACATGCATATGTGTAGGTTCGGATGGCCACTGTGTTTATCAGTTTTATCATCAGCAACACATCACTTTTAAGCACAAGTGTAAGGTATAGCTGAGACTGACGGGAGTGTGTTTGTCTTTGTGTATATTTGGTCACACATGAATGTTTCATTTAGTAGGAGTGAGACAAAATATCACGACGGCAATATGTCATCCTTCCTCATGTGATAAGAGTCAAGGCCGCTTGCAACACCACCACCCTGATCTCTTCGTTGAGCAAGCGGCTAATGCTAACGCTGTAAGTCAACCTACAGCGGTGAATGCAACGTTTAAAGGAAAGCTTCCTTTCTCATCCCCGATGGCTGCCAGTGTTTAAACGGACAGTGTGTAACTATTTAAGTAATTTATTAACTCAAGTCAACGTCTTCGTTCATAAGTAAGTCCGCATTGTTGCACAATTACCTCTGCCAACAATCTGACATATCCTCCTGAGCGAAGAATTAACTATCTGAATATACATAGCACGGGTAAGCTCTACGGAGTCCGCCATGTCTTTCTGGGTGTAAAAAAACTATGGACTGCCGAGAGGGACACAAAGCACTACGTAGTAAGGCTAAACGCGATTTAGCTCAGAGCTAGCTTAACTGCGGAACTGAGAGGGAGCTCAGCCAAAAGCGCTCGTCATTAACTAACATCTAACTAACTACATCTTTACGTCATTACTTGAATCAGTAGAAATACTCGACGCTGTTGGGAAAGAGTCCATATTTTGAAAATG
Source organism: Diplodus sargus (assembly GCA_903131615.1). Lineage (NCBI taxonomy): Eukaryota > Metazoa > Chordata > Actinopteri > Spariformes > Sparidae > Diplodus > Diplodus sargus. The sequence continues at coordinate 4,585,367 of CAEMYA010000012.1, forward strand.
AGTTTTTTGTCCGTCAGGGCCACCGTAGCTTCTGGAACGTCTTCAGGGCGGGAGGGGTGAGCAAAATAGTGTTGCAATGTAGAGCCTCACAGCTAGATGGTGCTAAATACTCGATATATTACACACTGTCCCTTTAAGTCCATCGTCGGGTTAATTTGCAATTTTTTTTTTTTTATAAGTGCCTTTTAAAAAGAAATGTGTATTTTGTTTTAACACACATTTGTTTTCTTAGTTGTTCTTTAGTTCTGTAATCTTAATTTACAGACTGAAAAACAGCAGGACTGTGAAGTCTTTTTTTTAACAGTTTAGACTAAGCCAGTTTACTGACTAAGTTTACTGATAAGTGTCAGTCAGTGTGTTTGTAGAGAAACTTTGCTAAGGCTTCATGCACTTTGTGTTCAGTGTTTCATTTCAGTTTGTGCCAAATTCTGTGAAACCAAACTACATACTGAATACACTGAGAAATCCTGCTCTTTATCTCTTTACAGGCTTGTTGTATTCTTCAGTTAGACAGATCTTGTGACGTATCATTTTATGATTGTCTTGCAATATATCAGTTATCGCAGAACTGCTGTGATCATCCAAAGATATGTAAACAGGTAAAAAATACAGGATTATAATGGTTATAATGTATTCACTATAATTTTAATCATGTTAATTATCTGAAGTGATTACATTATAAACTGCAAAACACAAGGTTGCTTTTAGCACAGTAGTGATGTGCAGATCAGTGTTATTAACAGTGCATGGACACCAAAGAAAATCTTTGGATGGAGTGGGCACAAATTCATTGAACGTCTCTAAAACCGTTAAAGCAATGTCATCAGAAACGCTGCAGAGATAAGGACGGCTCATTTCTCTTAAAATATATTTCCTCTTCTCATCTCCCCTCCCATGGTTTCCTCACATCTCTTCATGGCCAAGGTGCTAAAATAGCTAGAAAAACTAACCAAGATCATGTAGGGTAATACTGGACTGGCTGAGAAGCTGAGTCAGGCTGATGTCTGAGGCTTAGTGTTGGCACGCTCATCTATGCACCACCCTCAGAAAATGGCCCAGATGTTGCAGCCACATTTGGCTAGGCTTTATGTTTTTCTGCTGATCCGGGCTGAGAATGACCAGCAAAACCTTTGACCGACAGAGAAATACAGCCTGATCTCAATAATCCATACATACATGCATACATGTGTCATACCTGCTCTAGCTGATCGGGGTCATCTGGGGTTTGGGCCTATCCCAGAATGCATCAAGCTGGAGATAAGACATTCGTCTATCACAGGGATTAACAAGGTGATTTACAGTTTTATTATTCCGTGGGATAGTTGGAGTACGATCATGTTTACAGGGCTCTGCAGGTTCAGTCTGGTTCCCAGCAGTCAAAGCTCACTGACCACATTCCCTGTGGTTTGCAAGAGGTATCACTGTTGCCACCTTAGCAACAGCAAGTAGTTACATATGTGAGGAAGACCGCAACCGTAAAACAGAGTGTAACGTGACGACACCTGAACTGTTCCATTTATTGATTGGTTTCGGTGCCTGTCTTCGGCACGCTGGTGTTCACATCAGTGACACTTACTTTGAGTCACAGGAGGTGAAAGGAGTTCAGTGTTTATCTGAAGGTATCATCAGCAGGGAGGGGGCAAAGTCAGACGACTGTCAGTAGACGTTCAGAAGAGTGCAAGTGGTAATCTCTATTATTAGACCACAGATTATACTAACTGAGCTAAAACACACACACACGCACACGCACGCTCATACAAACACACACATTCATAATCCCAATCCCACAATCCCCCTCTGGGTCAACCAATCATGTCCCACCAAATCCTGCATGGCCTGCTGTGTGTGTGTGTGTGTGTGTGTGTGTGTGTGTGTGTGTTAATCCGTGATAGTTTGTAATAGAGGAACATCTGGTTCATCTCTTTCACCCTGAAGCTTCCAGTTCAGACAGGGAGCAGAATCAGTAACATGGGAAGCCAGTGCTGAAGTGCTTTAAACCTGCATTGTTTCTAAATGCCAGCAGGGGGCGGCTCCACTGGTTTCAAGTCAGATGTATGTAACCTTATGAGAAAATGACCTTACTTCCTACATTTTACCTCAGTAAATATGTTCCTAATAAGTTTATGGTGTCATCGCTGGGCTTCTTCAGTACAGCATGATGTTCATTTTTCTAATTGATGGTCCCACGTCATGTCCTCAGGTTCTCTGTCAGGATTTCCTCCCTCGCTCCATTTTCTTGTCTAAATATGGTCACCACTGGCTAAAAAAAACCTACATGGCGACAGCTATAATGCCAAAGTCGAAGTTTCAAACCGATAGCCCAAAAACCAAGGATTATGGGAATTTTGGTTTACAGTTGCACTGAATACCATTTCCAGCAAAGAATAGTTTAGATGTGAAATTACTATACATTTCAGTTAGTAATCCCAGCAAGACTTTGTTATTTTGATATTTTGGTTGTCGGCATATTTGCTGTTTTGTGATATGCATTTCAAACCTCCATCAAGACACTAAATATGGAGCTACAGTCTTACTGTTAGCTTTGCTCAGCATAAAGACTGGAATTAAGGGGGAAACTGATACCCTGGTTCTGTCCAAGGGTAATAAAAAATTCACCCATCAACGCTTCGAAAGTGGGATTATATTCTGGCCGGGTGCAGTGACTACCTGAAATCTCTGCTGGTGGCCTGGCTGACCCATTTATGTGCCAAAGAAACAGTCCAGCACGTACACCAATCTCAAAAACCATGAATGTTGTTTTTATAGAATTTGGATTTTGTATGAATTAAAAAAATGAGACATGTCATGTTAAGTAGTGAGCTTCAGAGGTAGCCAGCTCCTGGCTATAGCCTGATATTTACCACAGAGCCATCTTCTTCTGTAACTCATACTAAGAAAGCAAATAGCAAAACAGCCTTTCCCAAATTTCTCAAACTGCTCCTTCCTCGTGCACAGTTAAGCACATGAAGAGTGGGGGTTGTATATCAGGATGTGAAGCTGTGAGGTCAGCAGCAGTCTGCAATATGCAACATCTTTACACAGATGTTGAAAAGCAAGTATCTCAGGATATTTGGAGCCTTGCAGAGGAAATAAATCTGCTGGCGTGTCAAAGGATTTCTGTCCACTCCAAAGCAACAGGAACACAGTCATATCTCCTCTTTGTCATTGAGTTTCAGTAGCAGTTGTCAGATAGAGAGTGAGTTCATTAGCTGAGCGGTGTGCGAGGTGACTCGGCCCCTCAGGTCTGCACCTTTGTTAGTCGGATTTTAGATTAGATTTGAGTGTGAAAGCTGAGTTTCACCTTGAACAGTGAGTGTCAGGTCCTGATGGAGCAGAACAGCTATTTAAAGACAGAACAGAAGTCACACTGTCCTGAAGTGAAGGTTGGACAGACAGAGCGACCTCACCGTTCTTCCTTCTGTGTGTACGTGTGTGCGCACGCGCGCGTATGTGTGTGTGTGTGTGTGTAATCCCCGCTGCTGTATCTAAGCCATGCAACATGATGTGAGTTGTATACATTAGAGGATTAGATTCACATCACCACGCTCACCATCGCAAATTAAATCGCTGATGGTCTCAATGAGACCAATAGACTGGAACCAGTCATCAGCAATGACTGATTCATGATTAATATCAATCACATTTAATCATATTAACTGAGTCGATTACTGTATCCACCATCTAACGTTAAAGCTAATTCACTGTCAAAACCTGTTTTTTTCCTGTTTTTTGACACATTTTTGATTAATAATGATCACTGCCAGTCCTAACTTTTCCCGTGACTGCTTCTGAATTAAAACCAACCCTTGTTTCACCATGTGGAGAAGTAAATTTGTTAAAATGAGCAGTAATTTAATATGGCCTCGGTGAGTGAACAGTAAACAGTAGTCCTGATATCAAATTACAAACAGTAATGCTGGATTTAGGGCTACACAGCTGTATTGGCCGATATCAGTGTATTGCTGATATGACATCATTGTCAGCTGATAAGTAACAAGAACTTCCAGTTCAGAAATGCCAACCTATATTTGAGGTCATTTGGAAACTCCAGTACGGAGTTGGCCCAGCAGAGAGCTCCGACAAGTTCATTTTCATCTGTGTTTATGCTAATAATCACTATATAGTTTCCTAACTCTCTATTGTGAAATAAATTGGCCTTAAAAAAAATCTTGTCAGTCATCAGTGTGCAGTTTGAATCCAGCGCGAGAATGGTGGCGTCCACCACTCATAATGACGTATGATGTAGTGATGCAACGTAAATGAACTGAAATTGTTTATTGCTGAAAAAATGTGGACCACAAACAGAATAAAAAACATGGCTTAACTTTATAAAGCTTTGAATTAGCATTTAACTTTGTAATACAGCGATGATCTAACTGTGCAACACTATTGGCAGTACAATTTTTTCAATTTTTTTCTGTTCAACATCATGTAAACTTTTCTACTGTCTACATGTAGCATTTATGTAGCATTTATTTATACCATTAGAAAGATGGCCAAACACTATTAACTATTGCTATCAACATATATTGCAACATTACTCCATATAATCTACACTAGTTATTATGTAGTACTTTACAGACATATTTACGTCTCTATGTCCAGTAGTATTGTTTTTTCTATATGTATTTATAGATATATATACACAAAGTTGCTACATGTAGTTTTAATTTTTACATTTTTTTTACAGTTATTTTTTTTATATTTCACTATTTTATCCATTTTATTCTTACTTACTCTTGTGTTTTATTATCTTTCTCTTCTTCTATCTTCTTCTATCTTCTTTTTATCTAGAGTCATTTTTACCCTCAGGGATTAATAAAGTATTTCTGATTCTGAGTCAGCGGTGTTGATGGAGAGGCTGATGAACTTCCCTTCTGATAAAGAGGAAGAGGAAGAGATTATTTTGCTTGTTTTAGTTTTTTTTTTAATTATTAGTTTAGACTGAGACTCTGAAGGATGTGGACGGAGAACAGAGTGACTTCAGGTCACCTTTCAACCAACTGTGTGTGTGTGTGTGTGTGTGTGTGTGTGTGTCATAGTTTCCCAGTAGACTGACCACGGTGTCATCATCCGTTGTGGTGATACTACACATGCTTCCCTGACAACCAGAGAACAGACAGACAGAAGGCTGCACTGTCTTCAAACCCTGTCTTTTCACCTGCCTGACACGGTGATTTCCATTCAGCTAACAAGCTCCTTGATTCCCTCTGTTGCGTCTCTTGCTCTTCTGACCTTCTCCCAGCGAGGATTTGCGAGAGCTGTGAGGATGGTGGAACTGCAGTTTCCAGAGGGGACATCTGTGCTTCAAATAGTCCCCAATGACATCATCATATCGGACCTATGATATGTAAAAATAATAAAGTGACCGTTTTGAAGCTCTATGACTGCTGCTTCAAAACTGACTATAGATCTGTTAGGTCATGGGTCATTAGGTCATGAAATGTGACTGATATAAATAACAACAATAGACAAAAGTTTATCATTGGAGTTTATGAATGAAATAATAACTGATAAGTTATTAATAACTGAACAGATGTGATAGAACATTAAAAGCACTATTCTATAATCTATTTGAAAGGCTGCAGGTATGTAGGCGGCAGTATGTCGTGCACTCACTCTCAGGCTGATATTGTTGGACCAATAATAACCGTGACTTTGGAACTATAAATGAATTGTAGGGGTGCTGCCATCTGGTAAAAGCCGGCTCAAAGGATACACCTGTGGTTCACGTTTAAGGTTCTGGAACACCCTCAGTGTTATTGAACCTTCCTTGATTTCTGAAATTCTGGGTCACTGGCTTGAGGAGGGAGGAAGCATAATTAGCCGAGTGGAAAGCACCTTATGTGTCCCCACAGTGTCTTCAGGTTACGGCCTCCTGCAAGTCTTCAGGTTCTCTGCAGTCTGAATGTGAATGGATGCAATCTGATCTAATTCAGACTGTTGTTGTTAGTGTCACAGTGACGCATACATGGTTTTACATCTGACGCCATTTATGTAAGACCCTGTGTACCTCTCTGATGAGAAAGGACAGGTTAGCTATTTACATTTGGAATGTTTGACTTTATTTCCAACACATTCTTTCAGGTACGCTGGCTGTGGTTAAAACAAACAAACATTATACAACAGAAAGAGATGAGAGCAAACTGAGAAACATATTCGCTGGTTTGACAAACATGCAAATTGGATTTGGATGAATTTATTTTAGAGCGACAAACTCAACAGGTCAACGAAACATCAGACTTTAATACAAGGGATTATTGTTACCATTATGACGAAGGTCTTCTAGCCTCATGGAAGTAGTCATTGTAAACCTAATCAAGTTGTGTTTGTGGCTGAACCAATCCAAACCAAACCAAATCAAACCAAACCAAACCAAACCCTAACCAAACCAAACCAAACCAAACCCTAGCCGAAACAAACCAAACCAAACCAAACCAAACCCTAACCAGAGCGTTGTCACAGCATAAAACAGATTTATTTTTCAATAGTGATTTGCAACAGTAGATGGAAGTAAACACTCCTATGTGTCAATCTAAAGGGCATAGACAAACCATGTAATGTAATTCCGAAGACTTGTTATGCAACACAACCGAATTTAGATTCACCAAAAATACATCCAGAAGCATGCGGAGGTTGACCACCTGTCACCGGTGTTGGAAAATTAGCCAACCATGGATGTGTTAGAAAATGTGTGATAATGATGATGTTCATCCAGCTGGGCGTCCTAGAGATTTGACGGTATATAATGTCTGACGCATGCTTAGATGTAAATGTAGGTTAGACTCATCATTAAGCAGCATTAAAGAAACTGGTATTTGTGAGGACAGTGTTAGTTGTTTGGTAGCGGAGTGAAGAGAGAGCCAGTATAATGAAACTTGTGTAGAAGTTTTTGCCCTGAATTCAGCCTGTCAGCGAGTTCCTCCTCACAATTAGCTTCATAAATCCAGTGTTGGGTTTTTCGCTTTCAGGTCAGAGCTGATCCAGTTTAGCTTTTGAGGTTAGAAACAAAATGAAGCGATGAAAATTGAACTTGTGGAGTCTATTGGAGGTCATACACCGCCTGGGAGAAAGCTCTGCCTGGGTGGATGTCTTCCGAAGGAGACAAAGCACAGATATTACTGCGCTTGGTGGGAAAATGGTTTTGCTTGTGTCCGGACCTTTTAATCCGCCCACTCCACCGGGTCGACGGATTGCATCGCGACATGAAGCAGCAGTTTCAAATCTGAAAAAAGAGTAAACAATCTGATCAGCACCAAGGGGCAGGACTAACGCAATTGTTAAGCTGTTGCCAAGCTGAGAACCAAGAAGGAGTAATAAGAACAATGATAACCGCTATAGACTAGTTATTTGCTGCTTTAACATAGATGGAAAGTCTTCTCAGTATTGCCTGACACTGTAGTTTATCTTCACTAAGCTCTCCCTCGCTCTTAAAACTTGGAAAACCAACATGTTGGTGTGGCTATGTATCAGTGTCAAATGAAAATGTGGTTATACATTGTTCTTTAGAGATTTGTTCTGGAAAATCAAACCCTTCTCCTTCATGCAATCTCTTAGTGGAGGCATCATCAGACTGTAGATGGGACCTAATTGTAACAAGTTGACAAAAATGTCATGGTTCGATTTTATTGGACTTTCTATGATTGGTTCTGAAAGGAATTACTGTGTGAGATAAAAGCAAAATGTTTATGATTATTATACAATTATTGTATTTTCCCCAAATACATCAATGTGTAGAAAAGCTGCTTTTGAGTCAGTGGTTTGAGTTCTCACAAGTGTCTTCTGATCGTTGGATCTCAGAGTCCTGCAGGGACCAACATACAAACATCAAACTGTATCTAGTGGTTTGTTTCAGCTTGTATGCTGCTGCTGGCCACTGCCCTGTTTACTGTGTGTGCGTGTGTGTGTGTGTGCGTGTGTGTGTGTGTGTGTGTGCGTGTGTGTGTGTGTGTGTCTTTGACCACTGCCATTACCAGCTACTGGCCTAAGGGTGAGAAACAGCCACTCTAAGACCTCTCTTTCTGTCTTTTCACATCTCCATTAGTTTCTTTGTCCCGTTCTCCCCTAAGGTCACTGTGTGTGTGTGTGTGTGTGTGTGTGTGTGTGTGTGTGTGTGTTTGTGTGTGTGTGTATGTGTGTTGTACAGTCTCTCTCAGAGAACAGCGACATACATTAGCGCCCCTGTCAACATCTCCTTTTCTTTATCTTTTACACTAGCAGAATTCAGAGCATTCGACCAATCAGATGAGCCCATCATTTGTCCGCTTTGCCGACATATAAACAGTGCGCAACCAACAAAAAATGAGATTATATATCTGATAGTGTTAACCTTATATCTATGTGTCAGATGATTTCCCATGTTGTCAGATAAGCTGGTGAATAAAACCCCTGTGTGGGTTGAAAACATTCTTCAGACCTGAATAATGGCTGCTGAAAGCTTTCATAGCCCACTGCACAATCACACACTCTGCACTCGCCCGTGAGTTCCTGTAAAGCTGACATACATATGGGACATAAAAGGTTTTCACCTGACAATAGTCAAATAGTATTAATGGTAGTGCATCTCGGTGAGTGGACAGGCCACTGGTTAGAATGAGATCATTTCTATTGTAAACTAGTTTTGCTCAGCAAATGAGATGATTTTCCACTGCAGGTGTGAGATTGGGTGGAGGATACATCTTATTGAAATATGCTGTAGCCTTTCAAAAAAGTAGCTGGTTATAGTTGATGCCCTGAAGTGGCACAGGGTTCAGTCCTTGTATGCATAACATGACATCAATAAGTAAATTCAAAGACATGTAAGTCTTACAATCTTCTAAAGCTCATTCAAGCCCATTTAGGAAGTCTGTAAAAGTTCAGTATTAAAGAAATGTTCTCTCACAAATCAAACATAGCTTTACCAAATAATGTGGCAAATATAACTGGGACCACGACAGAAGATTGCAGATGATCATTTGATATTCAGAAATTCAAGTTATAGATACTATATCCAATGACTAGAATCTGACCGTGACCACTCTGTGAGTTGTTCATTTTTGATAGTGTTAGTTCAGTGAGAGCCACAGACTTTCAATACTTATCACTCTTGTTAGTAAATGTCACTCGTGGACGTGCTGATAAATTGCACTTTTCAAAACAAAACAAAACAAAAAAGTTTTTTGTGCTGTGTCTGTTACTTCAGCACCACAAGCATGGCCATGACCATCAGTTAGGCCACTGAAATGTAAGACCTATAGTGGGGGTCATGGATTCTAATCTACACAACATTAGTCAGATAAAGGATCAGATCAGTATTTTTTGAGAATACAACTCATTTTGTTTAGTCAGAATTCAGTGCATGATTGAGGTAATGCAGACATGTATGAAGAATGTCAGAGGCAGACAGCTATCTTGACATACTTTGTGTTGACAAGGAGCCAGATGCATCCAAGACTGTGTCATATGCAAATACCCTGTTATTAATCCCAAGATTTCTAGGACACAGATGACCTGTTATACCAGACAGTTATGCTTAAACTGAGTTCTGAGAAAAAACTTCCAAACTAAGACTGCGTAGTTAAAGTGCAGTTGTCAAGAGTATGAAAAGCTTTAGGTATGATATCATATCTATTTCAGCCTGTAATGACATTGAAGACGTGTAGGTGTGACAGAAACCTCACTGAAGTGTGTCTTCACACTCTGTTGAGTGGCTCCAAGGTCTTCAAAGAATGAAGCATATAGTTCTCCAGGTCGATGTGAAGTACTGACCTGCTTTTATCAGACACTGAGGAAAGTATTAGACTTTTTTCTCTTCAATCAGGAATCATATTGTTGCCTCATAGTGTCTGTATTTCTGTGTGTGTGTGTGTGTGTGTGTGTGTGTGTGTGTGTGTGTGTGTGTGTGGAGGGGATTATAACCCACAGCTGGCCTCTCTGATTACTGACTGCCTGGTCAGCTTGGATTAGACTCTCTCTGTCTCACACACACACACACACACACACACACACACACACACACACACACACACACACACACACACACACGCATACAGAAAAGGTAAATACACATATTTCATTTCACTTTGATGCTGAATCCTTGGCTCACTGGCTTGCTTTTTCTTTGTCTGCTTCTTACCATATGTATCTATGTGTGAGTGCGTGTGAGTGTGTGTGTGTGTGTTTTCACCTGTGTGTGTGGTGTGTAATTCCCAGCTCAATAGAGCAGATATATTTAATCCTGCCTTCACTAAAGCTGATGTCAGCATAAGCTGGCTCTGTGTGTGTGTGTGTGTGCATTTTGTAGCTAATTCATCACAGTGGCAGATTAACCAGCTGTCTGCAGAACATAAAGTCAACTTCTAACAGCCAGCTGGAAGAGAGTTAGAGGCAGAGAGAAAGTGTGAACCAGTTTATCTTATGACCATCAGATATGAATCTTCCCATCTCTTCTGCACACCTCAAATAATTTGTGCAGCACACTCATTTTAGACTGGGATGTTCAAGTTAAAAAGAACGATGTGATGTCAGAGTTTATCTAATATTTTTGTTTTGAGCAGCGTTTTAGTGACAACATTTCCCAGAAGCCCAATGCCACTGTAGGTTGAACTGCAGCTTTAACATCCATGTGAACTGTAATTATTTATTTATTTTATTTCTTATAATAACAGATCCATCTTTATTATTATTCATTTTGGTAAAATATAGTACTAAAATTCTCCAGTGAATGATATAGAAGATGCACACTGGATATAGAAAATAAACCTCAGGAACATGTTTAACCTTTCCCATGAAGGCAGATAAAAGACACCAGTAGTGAGAGATTGTACTGAGCAATAGAAGAAAGTGGAACAGAGGCTAAACAGGAAGTGATGTCAGGTCTCTATATGGACCAGATTACTGTGATGTTGTGTTAACCATGGGCATATATACGTATATACTGCATTGACTGTGTTGGCCCCTTGCCGCACCACAGTAGCGCATCCACCATATTGGATGTGGCAGGTCTGCCCTGTAAACAAATACATGTGGACGTGAAACATGTGGGTTTTCTGTTTAAAAAGTGCTAACATTTACATTTAACTGATTTTGATAAATCATTTTCATTTTTCGCTGATTTTTATTCATTTATGTACTCATAGTGACAATCACTGAGATAAAAATTAAGTCTGCAAATGAAAATTTGAGCCTGCTTTCTTTTCTTTTAGCAGTAAAGTGATTTACTCATGACAGGAAAATTATACACTTACTATATTGGATACAAGAATATTTCATGGTAAAAGAAATAAAGTAAAGTTGTGGTAGGCTACTTTTATGTAAGTCAGTTGTTATATTTAAAGTAAAATTAAATCAAACAAGCAGACAGCAGACAGTGATATGTAGTAACACTACACTGCTAACTATAATATATGGTGCATATTTATAATATTGCCTACTGCAAATGTACATTTTTATATGTGCTTTTTACAATTAAATGTTATTGCATACAATAAAATATGTGTTTATTCTGTCATGGGTAATTCCCTTCACTGCTAAAAGAAAAGAAAGCAGACTCACTACCAGTTGCAGTGTCTTATTTTGATTTGCAGATATTTTTGTCTCAATGTTTGTCATTATCATTATTATTCACATCCAATATGGCAGCGATGTTGACATACGAGTCAATGCAGCCTCTACGTATATGTCTGTGGTGTTAACGACAGCAGATGCTTCTGGGCTTGACAACATTGCGGATCGGCAAACTTTTTCATTTTTTCTATTTCTGTTGTCATTTTCAACTGTGTTTTCGTTTAAAGATATATCGTTGAACACAGTGGTCCGACCTATCTGACATTGCAGTTGTGCTAATTTTGTGTTCTTTGATATCTCCCAAACAGCGACATCTCAAACTAATTGCCAGTTTGGGATAAACTCATATAAACTAATCTTAGTCAAATGTTTGTTATTGATGAGAGGAAAGCACAAAACATGCATTTTAGATGAATGAGATTTATACGTTTAGAGTTGTTAATTGGTTGTCGCAAATTTAAAGTGGTTTGTACCTGCAGTAAAACACAGCACCACCTCTGTGATTGGATGTTTTCTTGTCAAAATGCACCTTGGGAGTTGAACTTCTCTACATATGTTTTACCTTTGACATTTTCCAAAAGTACCAGATATTTTTCAACATAATTGTTAATCTTTTGTGCTGATAAGAGAGTTCCATGGGAAAAATTAATGAAACAACTGCCTCTTGAACCAGGGGTGAATGAAATAACAGACTACTTGCTTTCCCACATATTCAGACACTTTGCCACTGAAACCACAAGTAAAACACCAGAGCTGTCAGAAGCTTCCCAGTAGATGCCGAGGGTTTGACCCCTGGCCATAGAAAAACAGTGGCTTCCTGATTGGCTAAATGTCAAGTCAGTTCAAGTGAATTGCATAGCTCAAAATGACAAATTTGCCTCAGAGGGCTTAAATGTTAGCCAATCATCATCGCTGGTGGAGCTGGTGTGTTGATAGTGGAGATGCAAGGACCTAGACTTCCTCATCAGTACCGGCCATATGGCAGCAGCAGCTGCTATACCATACAATGAAATAAAAATATTTCTGCAACAATTTCTCCTGTGCCATCAGCCAGTGGGGTGACCTTACAACCTTACTGAGGTGATCCAAATCTGATCCAGATCCCCAATGTCATTTTAAAGTAGCATGTATGCAGTAGTCGTATATGCAGGTAATGGTAATAAAGCTAACTGAATATTAAAATATTGAGAGGGTATGTTAGTGCGTGTGTGTGTCCAGTCAGAGGTCATGTGACTTGGCAGAGCTGAATAGACAACAGATGGACACAGTCATGGACTGACCTACACACACACACACACGCACACACACACACACACACACACACACACACACACACACACACACACACACACACACACACACACACACACACACACACACACACACACTCACTGTACACTGGATTCACACGCATATGTCATCCTTCCTCTATCCTCTTACTCATTACTTCATCACTCTCCCTGTGAGCGTTTGGTGCTTCACACTCAGCATCCGGTGTCATTCAGGCCTCACTCTTGTCCGTCTGTCTGCTGTCCGTCTGTCCACCTGAACGTCCCACATAGAGTGTCTCCTTTTAGGTGATTACTAGTCGGACTCACTGGATTCAGATGATATAAGCCTAGCACTGTGCTCCTTTTACAGGCAGCATTGTCCCCCCTTACATGTGTCTTTGACAAAATAATTGGTTTAAGACGTTTTGTGATAACATGCTAGCAACAGTCAGTCCCAATTAGCTCTTTGTGCTTATTTCTAACTTCTTCTGTACCAGGCTGAGAAAATAGATGAATATCAAGGACGTTCAACATCAGTGTTAGACATTCATGTCTGTGTCTCATTTTCTTCCTCTTCCTCAGGGATGAAGACTCCTCTCAGCCCCTCTCAGCTACTGGAGAGTGGGCAGATCTTTGCCTTTGGTGGAATGTGTCAAGAGCTGATGGACAGATCCACAGCTACATCCATCAGTCTCTCAGTCCAGCAGACCGCTTCTCTAGGTGAACCAATACTCTGTACCATCTTCTTTTATTACAACCCGTCCTCATAGTTCTGTCCCACAGTCTGACTCATCCTTGTAGTTTTCTCCCTCAGTCTGATTTATCCTTGTGGTTTTCTCCCTCAGTCTGACTTACCCCTGTTGCTTTCTTCCAGGTCAGGGTGGGACCTACTCGCTGTGCGAGGTGTGTAACCTGCAGCTGACTTCTTCTAGTCAGGCCCAGATTCACTACAATGGCCGGTCTCACCTTCGGAGAGTGCGACAGCTCCAGGCTGGAGAGACCGGACAGCAGACAGCAGGTACATGATGATCAGTACTGTCATGGGATTTTGGTCGCGATGCTATCTGCACAAGCTTAACAACCACTCACTGAGACAATTAAATGTTATTAGAATGTGGACAAAAGCCAATGAGGAAAGGACTTTTTGTTTACAACAATTAGACGACTAGCAGTGGCGGTAGCAATAGCAGTGGAAGTAATAGTAGTAGCCAAGGTTTAGAGTTTTGAACGGAGAGGAAATGCTCTCAGACTTTTGTGTCCTTGCACGCGAATGCACAAATTTTCTGCCTGCACGTCAAGACCAAGCATCCCCTAATCTGACTGCTGCTGCCAAAGACATAAAACTATATCTTTGCTTTATATCTGCTGTATTTCAACCAGTACTAATTGTCTACTAATTGAGTCTGAAGCTTCATCTTTATCTTTGTCCCATGTATTACTTTCAGGTTGGGTAGCAGAACTTGAGGCAGCAGTAGTAGTTTTAGTAATTAAAGTTGCAGTAGCAGCAGCAACAGATGAAGCAGTAGTACATCATCATCAAGTCTTTATATTTTCTAATGAGTCTTAATGTCTTTGAATCCAGCAGGGGCTCAGTCTAGGTGTCTTCCCCTGGCCACAGGGATCAGCTCCCAGCCTGCAGGACTAAATTCGACCCCAGGACCCATTCCAGGCATCAGCAATCCAGTGAGCACCACTACAGGTAAAACCAGAACTATTACTGCATCTACTCCTCCTGGTGTACTGCGCCAGCAATGATACGTGAGATGTTTTTTTGTCACCTCACATCATGTGTTGAAAGCTCCACTAGAACAGACCACAAAGACTACACATCCTGTACCTGCATGAGAGAAAGTACCTAGTCAGTAATCTGTGCTCTCAATCCAAAACAACTATGTAAGATGTCACAGAACATTAAGAGCCAAACAGGACATACATTTGTAGAGTCTGTCAGCAAAATGTGAGTGACTGTGGCTCGTTTATCATCGACAGCTGCTGCTGCCTGGGAGAGGTCAGAGTTGGCATTTGATGGATCTCAGATTGACCCCTAAAAGTGACCCTGCATTAACCCAGATCATAGCTGCTGTTTTATACTCAGCCTCTGTATGGGAATCCTTAGCTCCACCCAAACACCTGTCAGTCAAGTTACAAGCTATTTTTTTAGTCATATTAACAGCATGGTTCCAAAGATGGCAATGTCTGTATATTGTTTGAAATTTGGTACAGACCTTCATGGTTCCCAGACGATGAATCTTGATGACTTAATGGTGATTAAATGCATTGTTGTTGTGAACATGCTAGATGTTGGAAAGCACTGCCTTAGTTCAGCCTCACAGAGCTGTTAGCATGGCTGTAGACTTCACAGTAGTATCTCTGCTCGCCAATATTAGATTGGAAATAAATAATGACTAAGAGATTTTCATATTTTATCCACCAACAGTGCCGAACAACAATAATATGGCAGCAGGTCCTATACACATCCTGTTCACGGAACATGGATGTAAAACCTCCTTGAATTAAAGCTAATTGTAAGCACAACCACCACAGTCATGATATAATTTCAGATATTTAGTGATATGATATTTATGATTTGTAAATATTTACACTGCATTTACAGAATGCATTGTACGGGGTTTGAAAGTGGAGTTATAGTTCTCATATGATTATGTCTGAATCTCTGAACACTGGCATTCTTTTAGGCTTTT
>CAEMYA010000012.1:4605883-4616141 GCA_903131615.1 Diplodus sargus
TTTTGTAATTTAGAGCCAAACAGGGTCTGCTATTTACTGATGATGATTATATAATAATGTAATTTAGAGCTAAAAACATTACTTTGTCACTTTCCACGACGCATGGTGAGATTCACAGTTGTAAACAGGTGGGAAAGAGATTTAAAAAATAGAAAAGAACAATGTGCCACTTTTAACTAGAAAATTCCAGTTAGAAGCTGTTAGCCAGGTGCTGACTTCAGCGCCGTCTGCTGCAGTGTGGTGGAAATCTCTGCATGTGTCTTACCAGTTTCAAATAAGTATTTTATTATATTAGCGTTTGGTTCAGAATCAGAATCATAATCAGAAATATTTTATTGATCCCTGGTTGGGGAACTGGAAATGGTTCCAGTGTGAACATGGCGTTGATTCACTGACTTACAATCATTGCAGGATTCTGGTTTATCAGGCTTTCTTTCACACTGAACTGTTGGCGGGTGAATTTGCTGCACGCTTATCAAGTGCAACAAACAAGGAATTCAGTAAATTCTGGTTCACACCAATCGGCCAAACTAAATATCAAAATCAAGTTCGGCTCTTTTCCCGATTTCTCATACCTCGATTTTTTTTCTCATACCCGTTATTTGTTTTTTTGGTATCTGACGAATAACGAAGTAAACGTTTGTTTTTTGAATTCTCTGATTTTGGTTTCCCAATCGAATATTAAAAGAACGTATGAGACGCTGACTCTCCTCTCCTCCTCTTATTATTTTTTGAATCATAATGCCATGAACTGGCTGAGTGTGGGTGAGCAGCACAGACACAGCGACAGAGAAAGAGGGATTTCCTCTGAGACAGAGGGGCTGTCAGCACCGCTCACCCTGAATATCATCACCTCAGTGATTCAAGTACACTGTACACTCTGTCTCTTTCTCGCTGTGTGCGCCTTCCTCGACACACGCAAACACTCACACACACACTCTCACACATGTCCCTCTGCGATCACATATACAGACAGTCAGGTGGCGATTCTGTGCTGTTTGTTTTGGGTTTTCTCTCTGTTGCTCTTTATTATCGGGGGAGCAGATGATAGAGGGGACCGGGGGCAGGAGGAGGAGGAGGAGGAGGTGAGACAGCTGTCTCCCGATCGATGATGTGGAGTAGTTTCCTGAGTCGAGGTAGGAAATCCTTCTTCTGTCTGCTTGTGTTTGAGCTCGACATTTAGCCACTTTGGTATGCAACATTAGCATCTTTTTCTATGTGGATGCCTGATTATACATGCATAGTGTGTGTATGTGTGTGTGACTGTAGTTTTGAGAGGGATAGGGAAGATTTCATGACCCAGGAAGTCATGACCTGGACTAGAAACTTGAACTGAGGTTGTAGTCTCTCTGCTCGCAGCGTGTCTATAAATGATTGTCACATCACAGCAAAATATCTAATTTTCTTGGACTATTTTATGCAAATTAACCATATTGATTCTGTTGAGGGGTAAATGTTGTGTTGTTGATGCTTGCTTAAAATGCTAACAATTAGGGACCATCTCACAAGACCAGATATTTGTAATAACTTTTGAATTACACAAATGTTGTGTATTAGATGATGTTGATTTTGAATTTTAAATGTTCTAAATTAAAGAACAAATTACAGGATATTAAAGGTATAGCATTTAGAAACGCCCATCACATATCAGTGTATTGAAACACTGTGGAAACCATACAGCTAAGATAAACGCGCTTAATTGTTTCCTCTGATATTAATCTAAAGCCAATTAATGTCTGAGATAGTTAGGATATTGATAACGCTGCATCAAGGTGCATTAGATCAATACGATCAGTCTTTGATCATGTTTTTGTGCGTTTGTGTTAAACACAGCTGTGCGTTGAACTAAATACTAATACCAGCAAACTAACACTCGGTTCCATGGTTACAATGCTAGCATGCTGATGCTAAACAGCTATATTGCTTGCCATTTTCACTATATCGGTTTAGCATTTTAGCATGCTCACATTCTCTGATTAGCAGTAAACGCGAAATAATGCTGAGGCTGTTGGGAATGTTGTTAGTTTTGCAGGCAAATATATAAACATGTTTACTGGTTTCTGCAGCAATCCATCAAATAGTTGTTAAAACCAACACTAATGTGAACTGTATTAATAGTCAGTGGATCACCACAGTCAGAGGGATTCGTTCTAGGAATGTCTATACTAGATTTCATGATGGTCAATACATCCAGCAGTTGTTCTTTCAGGAACCTGGGTCAAAAAAGAGATCGACCGACCAACAGACCATACCCTACCGTCCCAGAGCCATGTGGTTAGCGTGTAGCCTCTCTTTCTTGCTATGGCGACTTTTCTACCCTAATGAGGTACACTACTTGTACTTTTTTTCTTGAAATCATGGCATGTCCACTCAGGATTTTTATGTGCAAATTGAAAATGCACATTAACATGTAGATGGACTTGTACCTGCATAATGTACTGTGGATGGAAGGCAGATCATTTCTCACTTCAGATCCCTGCTACATACCACAACACTAATCTCCAGCCTCTCAGCCCCTGTTTTATATGCTCACTCATAAATGCGATGATCTTCTTATATGCGCTCGATATGTTAATCTGGCTGCCTCTCTTCACATAGAGGAGGACGTTTTCCCAGAATGTCATTAGCTAAATGAACATCATGGATGTGTGGATATGGATCAACACCAAAAACAGTCGTCAGTCAGGAAAAAAAAGCAGTCTGATTAGGAGAAATAGATGCTGCGATTGGTCCGCTGAATCTGTGACTCCTTCCTGTCTGTCTGACAGACTGTCTGTCTGACATTCTTCTCATTATAGATAGCGTGACTGCTTTGATTACCCACACACTGCTGCTCATCAGCACAGCACAGTGCGCGCGTGTGTTCCTATCTGTGCGAGTATGCGTATGTGTTTTTTCTTTTCTGCGGCATACACACACACACACATACACACTCAGACATGTGTGTGTGCGCACAGACACACACTGAGGCACAATGGTTACTCTTGTCCAGCGTGTGCCTGTTTTTTAGTTCCAGAGATTAAACCAGAGCTTCATCCCTCACTGTTTCTTTTAGATGTTTTTTGTTTGCCTGTCAAACTAATAGAAAATCAGAAACACCAAGTAAGGTAAAAAATACAATTTATCAATACATGTATTCTGCCTCTTTGGTTGTTCAGTGTGGTTGTACTCACACTTGCCAGGCCCTGGTTTTCTAAGATATTTAAGATGTAGTGTCAGACTGGTCTTAATTCTGCTTTTATACTAATGCTATTTCATTTCAGCAGTCTCGTGGAAATAAAGACCGACATATTTGCAGCCTATAAAGTTAGCAACTCTATCTGCAGGCTAATGCTGAATTAAGAGCCTTGTTTCCATGGTAACAATCAGTAACACCTCCTGACCAGTAATACAAAATGACAAAGACAAATAAAACATGGCTCATAATATGTGGTTTAGTAATAATGCTGTGGAGTACAACATTCAATAAATCAATCAAGCAATCTTTATTTGTACAGCACCAATTCACCAAAAAAGTAATCTGATGACACTTTCCAAATTGAGCAGGTCTAGAGCATTCTCTTTCATTTATTTACAGAGATCCAACATTTTTCCCATGAGACAGCACTTGGTGACGGTGAGCGCCCTGCCATCATGAGCCTGAGTGATGAGTTAGCATTATGTTACTGAACGTTTTGTGTGTCCTGTGTACATTCTTCTCTAAATCTTCTAAAGTATACAGTGCTTGTAACTTCCGAATTTGTCCAGAAGGCACACGTTTTCTGCTGGAGTGAACACAGATGAGCAGCTTGTTGCGGTTGCTTCATCAGCCATGAGCTGATGAATCTAGAAGTCTATATGTATTCTAAATAGACACCAGCCAGAGTCAAGGTCTATCCATTTGAAAGCGGTCCTAGTTATCTTGGTGTTGTTTCATCTGCTCGACTGTTCAGCGTAGTTAGAGTTGCTCTGTAGAGCCGGACTAATTTATCACACAGATATTTAAGTTTCAATGATGGGTGCTGCCAAAATTCAAGTCAAGTACATTTTTTCATATAGGCTAAAATCACAAATCACATTGTCTCAGTGGGCTTTACCATGTCTACAGTGACCTTTCACCCTGAGCAGAATGTATACAGATTTACTGTAAAACAGACAGACTGTTAAAAAATAAATATTTACAAATGGGACCGATCAGATAAAGATACATGGCTCCTTTTTTCTTCACTGTGCTCGGTAATTTCAAAGTAGAATTACTTCGTTTCACCACGTCTTGCAATACAAAACATTCCAGAGTGAGAGATATTTCATAATCTGCAGGTCAGATTGCCATTGCATTTCCTGCTCACATCCACGGTCCACAGACACCAACCTCACATTCTTCCGTCACTGGTAAGACTAAATCAAAGAAAAGCTTAATCATCAATGTTCCTGCTAACACGTTAATGCACAATGTTAGATCGGTTCTAAGGAGATTTGTTTTACACATGATTACACTGTTTACTTAGTTATTATTTTCCACCGAGTCCCAGACTGGAGCTCTCCTGTCTGCCTTCATATTCTTGATTGGTCTGATGTGTGTGTGTGTGTGTGTGTGTGTGTGTGTGTGTGTGTGTGTGTGTGTGTGCGTGTGTGTTATTTTGGATGAAGAAGGATCTGAACGTGACCTACTTAGACACACACACACACACACACACACACACACATGCACACACACAGGCTTGTTATGCTAATGTGCGTGTTTCTGTGCATAATAATAATGCAGTGTGATGTCTAATGCTGCCATCAGCTAAATCACACTCGGTCTATGTTGCTCTACCAGCCTCCCTCTCGGAGAAGGAATGTTTAAGATGCAGATGGAGGTAGTGGGATGGGTTCTCCTCCCAGTAGGATCGCTGTGTGTATTAATATCATACATTCTTCCAGGCTTCTTCTCCAGCTGCAGTGATTTCAGCTGCAGCACTTCTGCAGTGGGAAGCCACTGAGGGATCGTGTTAAATCTTGTGATGATGTCCCGGGGCTCAACTGGCTCCACTGCACAGGTTTTGGACTGTTTCTCAGAACAAGCAAGACATCGGAAGATATGAACGTGGGCTTTGGATTTAATTTTTCTTTTTTGTCATTTAAATTTTTATTTTGTTTTAACATAACTTTACAGACCTTTCAAATGTTACAAATATGACATAAATTAATAGTCTGTTTAATTTGGATTTAATTTTGATTAATCAAAAAATTATTCCTGACTGATGAAAATGATCATTAGTCGAAGCCCTAGGTGCAATTGTGTAATAACAACTTTAACTATGTCGTGTATGTAGCTTTGCAAAGAAACAGAATGCAGTTTATTCACTAATACTGTTTGTAACCACGTTTTGCATTTGTGACAATGCAGAACAGCAAGCAGCATAGATAAAACAAATGAAATGTTGACAACAAATCGCAGTGATCCAAATAAAATATTCATATAAGAATGGCACTCAGTAGAATGTATACCTCCACAGTCCCCTTTTGTACCAGTCATCTAAATATGCATGATTTTTTTTCATCAAGATTCATGTTTTATTCCCTAAGAAAAGAATGAAAATAATGACCTCACAATATTATATAAGAAAGTGAGAAAATAATTCTGATCCGTCCCTCTATCTGGTTCCACTCAGGAAGTTGATAGGCGCTTTTCTGGGTCAAGATCCTCTCAGCAGTTTCTGTATAATCCTGCTGACAGACCGACTGGCCAACAAACAACTGGACACTGGTGAAAACTAGACCTCCCTGGTAGGTCGGAGGTGGTAAGCACTTCTGTTGAAGCTTACTGACACTATTACTGCAGGTTTGTCAGTGCTGGCTGGAGTCAGTTACAGTGAGGGTAGTCCTGATGGGCTGCTGATTGTTTTGCTCATGACTTGTAGGCCCTCACATGACCCGGGGCCTGGAACAACTCCCCCCCAGCCCCCCGGTAACAGCCCTGCCTGTCAGGGAATAACTGGAACTGGATTATTTTAAGGTGTATTGATATATTAATTATGAACCAGATGGTTTTGTGTGTGTGTGTGTGTGTGTGTGTGTGTGTTTGCCTCTTTCTCTCTCTCTCTCCCCCTCGCTCTCTCACACACATACACAGTGTGCTTTGTGTAACTGGAGACAGTGTGAAGCAACAACTGCTGCTCTCTGATCTCATCACACACACACACACACACACACACACACACACACACACACACACACACTGAACTGACTGCAACAGGGTAATGTAATCTTTAATCCTTCAATATAATCTGTAAGTAGTGTGGTCGTCTTTCTGTCTCTCTCTCTCTCTCTCTCTCTCTCTCTCTCTCTCTCTCTCTTCTCTCTCCTCCCTCTCTCTCTCTCTCTCTCTCTCGTCCCTGGGGATAGGGTTTCTTCTCTCTGGAGGAAATGGCAGCAGGGGATTAAGAAAGAAGTAACACAGACACAGACACACACACACACACACACACACACACACACACACACACACACACACACACACACACACACACACACACACACACACACACCTGACGCTCAGGGTTTGGGGGTTCAGATAGCGATGACACATGCCACTCTTGCTGCAGTCACCTGATCCACTCTCTCTCTCTTTCTCTCTTGCTCTCTCTCTCTCTCACACACACATACACACAGAGTGAGTGGTGGGTGTGTTTGGCTATTGCTCTTTGGGTTAGTAAAAAGACGAGAGCAGACTAACACGGACGGACTGTGAAACGCAGAGTACAGTAGACGGCAGAATAAATAAATAAATAAATAGGGGAAGAAAAGTAGAAAAGAAAAAAGTAAAACCCCCGGATCGAGATAAAGAGAGAAAAAGAAGTCTTGTTCAGGTAGGAACCTCTAATTTAAATCAATGTGGTCATCTTTATCGCCATCTTCCTTTTCCTCATCATGAGCCTTCATCACTTCCTGCTGTCTTTGTGATAAGTGCCTGTGCTGCTGTCGGCTTCTCTTGAAGCCTGATGAACAGCACCAGATGTTGCTCTTTTCTCTGCTGAAGTGGATGGCGAGCTGATGAAGTTGTGATAACAGTCTGAATGATGATATTCTAACATTGACCACGGAAAGAAAATATTCCTTCATACGACTCGTCTCCAGAACACCGCTCACTCAACCAACAGAATGTGAAGACGTGGCAGTGTCGACTTTATATCAAAGATTAGAAATGCCTACTGAAGTTAGCATGCTAACAAGATAGCCTCGGCCCATTCCGTCTCCTAAGACTGCTCTGTACCTCAAGCAGTGATACCTCTCTCTTTGGTAGACTACTAAATGAACATGAACTCAGAAATGTCAAGAAAGTAGATATTTTTTCTCTTACTACATCTCGTACTAAAAGAAAAATTCCAACCAAACACCTTCTGAATTCAAGTTTCTCTCTGTTAACCAAGTAGTATGAGCTTTGGCTGCCTCATTGACTCATCGTAAAACACACTTTGTTCAAACTCAACGTAAACAAACTAGAACTCACCTGGTCTTGGTTTGTCTTTCCAGATGTATCCAAATAAATGAAAGTAAATCCTCAGTTCACCAAGTAAGATAGGACAATGTTCCGGCTCTGGGTGCTGCTGATGCCTGACTCTTCTAACTGCCCTCCTGCTGCAGTTATCTCCTGCCTCGCTGCCAGCTGTGTCTTCCAGTCCCCTGAGTCATAGTCCTAATCGGAGCCACTGTACATCAGCTCCATACTGTATCCCGTCTCGTTCTGGGATCCAGCTGTGGTCACTGGGAGGCAGCTGGGCCTGGTTGAGCTGACCCCTGTGAGCTGATGGCTAACATACTGGAAAGCTGAGAATGTGCCAGTCAGTCACAAAGAGCATCTTTGCTTTTACTCACAACTGATTTCAATCCGTGGGATTTGAGATCCTCATGATTTTACACAACGGTCAAATGTGCCTACTGTAGCTGCTGCACTTGTGGTAACTTTAATACAGTTTGGGAGGACTTTCTTTTTCTGTTACTGCACTGTTCTTTAATCCTGGCCATCGGGGCGCCCTGCCCTGCATGTTTTAGATGTTTCCATACTCCAACACACCTGATTCTAATGAGCTCATCATCAAGCTCTGCTGAAGCCTGATAACAACCCATACATTTGAATCAGGTGTGTTGAGGCAGTAAAACATCTCAAGGCCCAGGACTGAAGACCACTATGTTGCTGTTAAACGGCTGTATCCTAATACCCCCACTACAAATGTTGTTCTTTTTACTTCAATACATTTATTATACACCTATTGTTATTAGTCACTTTTAGTCACTGGCAGATGATGAAGCTAAACGTGACAAAGCTAGCAGGTTGGATGGTGCAACCTAGCACAGCTACTATATCCTCTATTTTGGACTTTCCGACTCTTTGTTCCCTCAAAGGTCAGCTCAGCTCAGCTATAATCAAAGATGCAAAAGACTACACCAAAGTTGATCTTACCTCTCCTGTAACACCATGTTAAAGCTGTAGTAGGTGTGACAACAAAAGAGCCACGTTGATTAACGGACTCCACGCCTGCTACAGGATATCAAAGTATCTCTGTTATTCAGCGCTGGTATGACTGAGACACTTTGATATCTGCTTCAACATATATAGAGTGTCAGGAAGAGTATTACTGTTTCACAGAGCTCTCTCTCACTCTCTCGCATACTCACTCACACACACACACACACACACACACACACACACACACACACACACACACACACACACACACACACACACACACACACGCATGCACATACACACAGATTTACATTCATTTCCTGGAGCCTTACCTTTACCCTAAGAACCACTTGCCTAACCCTTACTCTAACCCTAACCTTGACCACTGACCCACAAATCATTGTTTCCAAATTGGGGACACAGCTTTTTACCCCAATTGCACCAGTCTTCCCAAATTAGCTAGTCTGTGGCTGGTGCTTGATTTGTGTTCCCAAAAGTAGCACACACACACACACACATACACACACATACAAACACACACGCACACACACACACACACACCCACACACATACATAAGAAGTGCATCGTGCAGTGGAAACATGAGTTGTTATCGGCCAGCTGGTTGCTATGTGCTAGTTTTATTTTAATTACACCTACCTAGCAATGTTTGTTTGTGTGTGTGTGTGTGTGTGTGTGTGTGTGTGTGTGTTAGTCTTCCACTTCTTTATATGTGGCTGAGTTGAGAGTTTCATTAGATTTATTTGGGCAGTCCACCTGTTCACATGCTTCCACCCAGAAATAGTTCCGCTGAGTAACATATTGAGTTGTTCAATTGATGAATTAAAAGCTGTTGCCGTCTTCATTGAGGCAATATGTGAAAGTTGGCCACCTGTCGAACTCATACTCAAAAACAAATAGGGGGCAGTATATAACCAGAGTAAGCACTAACTGCAGCTAACTGTAGCCGTGTCCGTTTGTTGGTTGGTTGGTTGGCAGTAGGGAACACAGTACCTCCTGGCAACCCTTGGACAGTCACATTAGTCAGCTAATAGGGCAGCAAACGTGAGCTGCAAGACTAAATGAGCAAGCAGTAATTAACTGCAGCTAAAGTCTGTAAGGGTGCACCCATACTTAGCCAAGATGTTCCGTACCATACCGAAGCACGATTGTCCCTTCTCCTCAGTCCCCTACTGGCCTGCACTCACATTGCGCTGGCCGCAACCGGGCCTGAGCACAGTTACCTCTTGTAGAAACGCCATCACGTCGTAGCGCAGTCTCTACACAATGGAGAACAACACGGAGAACATGTCAACACTAACTTTGACTTTTTTGTGGCTGATTTCATGTCATTTCGGCCCTCTCACGTTCCTGGATTTCTTGATTATGCAGGGTGGCCGTATGGGTATGAGCTTATCTCATATTCATGTTGTGCACCCATGCTCATGCTTGCTTGAGCAACAGCACCGTGCTGAAGCACACCTCTTCCAACCATGCCAGAGCCAAGGAAGCTTACTGTGCTCGGGCAGGGTACAGAATGCCTAGTGTGAGTGCGCCCTAAAACACCTCAATATTGTTACTGTTAACCATTTTTGAATGTGTTCAAATCGAATACACACTGAACCTTTAACCAGTGAACTGAAACACAAATTATTATTTTTCTAAGCAGAGTACTTTTAATTGTCTTGTGTTTGGGGGATATCTTAAAGAAAACCACCGTGATGCATATTAAGACATCATTTTCACCTTTCCAGATCACTAATTGCTACAAACAAGTTTTAGCCTGCTGGAAAGAAGACAGATGTTCCCTGTCCCAGTTCCTGCAAATA
>CAEMYA010000012.1:4624937-4659038 GCA_903131615.1 Diplodus sargus
AATTTCTGTGGTTGATGTACATGCCAAATGACTCAGTATACCGAAGACCACATGCCAACTTGGCATTAGCATGTCATATGTATCTAGATATCTTATCTGGGTGAAGTCACAAATGCAAATGAAGGTGTGAATGCACACAGATTGGACTGATTGAATTGGTGGTGACTGGAAGGCGATATGGTTTATGGCAAAAAAAGGATTCATCGTAATGGCTTTGGTCAGGCTGAAGAGGCCCATGTGAGGAGGCTGGAGTGTTTCCACAGCACATAATAATGGGAGTCTGTCTTCTTGAGATGTATGACGCCCTCTCCGGTTTAAACGGAACAACAGAATGACAAGGAGTGAGAATACAATGCAGTTATACTGATTTCCTTGCTTAGAACAATGAGTTTTACACATGATATGTTAGATAATGTCAAAGTCTCATGGCAGTATCGCAACATTTTTTTATTGTGAAATTTGGTATATCATTACATCCCTAAATGACACAAAGACTACAGTTAACACTGGAAAGATATAGAACTAATAACAGAAGAGAGTGTGGGTATATCACTGATTCTGACTACTATGATGTATACAAAACACACTGTTGTGATCACTGTAGTTTATGTGTCATTCAAATGAGTTTACCTTGTCTGACGTTCATAAAGAGTTATCTTTTTGACGGAGAATTCATTTACACTTTAAAGTTTGTTTACAAGTGTTTAGGAGTACTACTGAATATGAGAAAAAATGTTGTGAAGCCATGTCTTCAAAGGATGTCACTTGAGTCAGCCTCAGTTGGCGCGAAAAATGGAGAGAAATCTCTTGAGTTAAATAGAAGTGAGTTCACCAGACCTCTGTAGCAGACTCCTCATCTCTGCTTAAGGCTAGCAGCTTGAAGATACATTTGCTGCTACTAGGATAAAAGACCAACTCTCCAACGTATTCGCTTGTATTCGAGATGCATTCTTGGTGATAGGCGCCAGTTATTGACAAGACAGAAAAATGAATTAAAAAAAAAAGTTTTTGTAACTGTCCATGAGTCTTACAATAGTGGCAGTGGAGTACTCTTTTTATAACATGAATAGCAAACTCAAGGAATATGTTAACAATTTGAAAGACTGATAAAACAAACCCTACACGAGAATCTCAGAATCTCGTCTCAAGTGAAATCAGCACTTCAATTCTGACAGAAACAAGTGCAAATAGAAAAATGAAAACTTCTGTCTCTTTGTCTCTTTTTCAGTCTCAGGCAGAAGCTCATTACAGAGGCAGCCGTCACGCCAAGAAGCTCAAGTCTCAGGAGAACAAGGCCAAGCCCAAGTTGTCCATCACTGCAGAGTCCAATGGGGGCAGCACAAGTCCGGCCCCTCCTGTCTCAGCCAACAGCAGCACCAGTCAGCACACAGGTAGATTTTATTCACTACTAACACTGATCTGAGCGCTGTTACTGATGATGTTTTCATTCAGGGCTGTTGGGGCTTTACGTATGATTTTCATGTCTTCCTCCTCTTTTTTCTTCTCCTCCTCTTCTTCCTCTTCCTCATACTCCCTCCAGAGCTCTTACCCAGCCTCATCGAATCCTCCCCTCCTCTGAAACCTCTCCTCCTCCCGTCCTCCTCCCCTCTCTCCTCCTCTCCCTCCTCTAGCAGAGCAGGGAGTGAGCCTCCCCCCTCCAGTCCCCCCTCTGCTCTCCCTGCCCCGGGCCTCCTCTCTTCCTCCTCTTCCTCTTCTTCCAAAGCCTCTCCTCCTCCCGCTCCCTCCCAGGCCTCCTCCCAGGATGCTCCTCTCTCGGCAGAGTCGGAGGAGGAGAAGGCGAAGAAGCTGCTGTACTGCTCCTTGTGTAAAGTCGCCGTCAACTCTCTATCTCAGCTGGAGGCCCATAATGCAGGTTAGGAGGGCTGAGGTGATGATTAAAAGGACAAATCTGCTGGGTGAAATAAGATGATGTATTAAAAAGAGTTTAAAGTCCAACCTGAGACAGTGGAGAACCAAGTATGGGTTGCCCATCGTAGTGTATATGGAGTCCTCAGCAGCTGCTTGTGGCCCTCAGGGATCTATAGCTGCAGCACTATAAAACACTGACAGATTTATTTATAAAGTTGGTTTCTGGGTGTTTGCAGGGTCAAAGCACAAGACGATGCTGGAGGCTCGGAGCGGCGCCGGGCCAATCAAGGCCTACCCTCGGCCTGGAGCCAAGCTGAAGAACGGCACCACCTCCACTCTCAAGGGCTCCGGCCTGCAGAACAAAACCTTCCACTGCCAGATCTGCGATGTCCACGTCAACTCTGAGATCCAGCTGAAACAGGTACAAACACAGCGGGCACATACAGAACAGCCTAAACTCAACCTCGATGAGGTAGCTGGTTGTGACCAAACTTTAATCATTCTATAGGTGATTCGAAATTATTGTTAAGAAATGTTCTCCATTTCCCTTCGGGCGCAGAATAATTTTCTTCTATCTCTCTCTCTAATTCAAATTTGCTCTACTGATCACAGTTTAGTTTTGCACAGTAAAACTAACTATACTAAATATGTTTAATGCGGCATTGCCAAAGCAGGTTGTATAGGTCCATTGTGTATTATAGGTATAATAATTCAGAAACAAAAAAAAACATGATTTCTCCTGATTTCTCCTTGCTGGCATACTGACTCACTGTACAGCATACTGAGACCCTCAATAGAATGGAGCCATGCTATGTTAACAGTAACAGCTGTGAAAACATCTTCTGTATGAGATATAAGCTCAGTCTGAAATCACTTCCTCGTCATTACTCTCTTAATATATATTCTCTTTTGCGTCAGCGTTGCCGGCTGTGTGTGCTTCTATAGAATGCACTGAATTGTTGGATGGCCTGATGTTTTTCTGCACCATTCTGGAATTATACCTATACTGTATAGTGGATACAACACTAGAGTAAAATGTTGGACAGTAAATAGCATTCACTACATAGTGAATAGGAAGTGATATAGGATGCAGTCACAGTTGAACTAGTGGATGTGATGATAATGCAAGAAGAGAAGAGGAATGAAGATCTAAAAAAAGAGGTGACAGATTCCCCACAGGCTACGATGCGCTCATATTTTACTGCTTCTCAGTCAGCAAGTCATCATTGAATGTTGTTTCAGTCTCAGGGTGTGCTGAATGCTTTGTATTTCAGTTTCATTGTAACAAAAAACCTGTAAATTTCCAGCACTCAGTCAGATGAGTTACTGGATTCTCTGTCCTCAGCTTAGTTAGCAGCGTGTCATTGTGTTTGTTGTCATTGCTGTTGTTGCAGCACATCTCCAGCAGGAGGCACAAGGACAGAGTGGCAGGAAAACCCAGCAAACCCAAATACAGCCCTTATAACAAACAGCAGCGCAGCTCCCTCACCGTGAGTATCCCTCCACTGCTCTCCCTCAGATTTAGATTCAAATGTACTTTATTGATATGAAAAACAGTATTGCCCTGATCAATGAATGCATCAACACAATAGATACATGATAATATAAATTCACAATGGTCAACACATAGAGTTATTATGCATTCCTGAAATTGATTTATAGATTGATTTACTGTTTCATAACTCTCTTTTCCTTGTGTCCTTTCTTCACCTCCCCCTTGTTGTTCCCTTTCTTCTCTGCTCTCCACGTCTTCCCTCTCATGTCTCGCCTCACTGTTTCCTCTCTCCTCAGAAGGAGTTGGCGAAGCCCTCCCTCTCTCCCTCCTTCCTCTCCACTCCCTTCGCTCCTCCGCCCACCTCCTCCATCTCGCTCCCTCCCTGCTCTCTCTCCTCTTCGCCCCTGCTCACTACCACCTCCACGCCCCTCACCCCTACCATTTCTCTGCATCCTCGCCCTCCACCCTCCTCGCCCCTTTTCACTGCCTCCTTCCTGCGTCCTGCTCCTGGACCAATCAGAACGAGCCAGGGATCGATTCTCTTCGCGCCCTACTGATGGCAGTGTCAGCGGCGGGGAGTCTAACCGGTGACCTTTGACCTCTGTCCTCCACTTTGTTGGAGCTGTGGGGGCAGAAGAGTCCAGAAGAAACAGCTCTGCCATCGTGGCTGCAGGGATTCAAAACCCGACTGAGGCATTGAAAAAGAGATGAGAGAACAGGACCTCCTCTTTCTCCTTTTGTCTGGATCAGACCACTCAGATCCTGGAAAACCTGGGATTTTTCTAATATCTGGTCATGGAAAATTCCTCGAAAAACAGAAAGCAATAAGTGGTCCAGAAAAAATCTGAAAGCAGCTATTTTGTCCTCCACATTTGTGATTCAAAGCATCCAACTAAAAGAAGACTTAGTGTTCAACTTGTGCATGAAACCAGAGAAAATACTTACAGGTCTCTTTTCTTTGACCTTTTTTTTTTTTTTTTACCAAAAAGAACCCCAAAGTACCTCGTCATTACTGAAAATGACTCTTTGTGGCAGCCTGAATCTACTGATAATAAAGCTCTTTTTAAGATATTTGTTTTACTGAATTATCATGAACAAAACCCGGACAATGAAGGTCTCAACCAGACACGCTAACGTGCTCCTGCTTAAAATACTGACGAGTCAACATGAAGGAGACATCCCGGTGCCAGAACGTTTGCAGCCTTTTGCTGCCGCTGGAATCAGAGCTCGGTTTCAGGTCCGGTCGTCAGAGTTTGGAGGGGGCTGGTTCTGTCACAACACAGTTCCCGCTCTCCCTCTTGCTGGAGGAAGTAACCAGCACAAACCTGATGTCAGAGAGCTCAGCAGACGCCCGCCGTCGTGAACAAATACTACTGCAGATGTCTTCAGGTCAACACTGGACTGTTCTCCTTAAGAGCTCCCTGTGCTCATGTTCCGTTTGTTCCTTGCATACAGCATCTCAAGCAAACAAGCTGCACAGTGGAAAAATTGAAAGTTAAAGGCTGACTGTGTTTTCTATATATTTGCTATTGAAAACAAATGAGTCGAAGGCAACTTGCGACCCTCTTGCACAGGGGAATCAAACCCCCAAAAAACATCTAATTCCAGTGAAAAAGAGTAATTCCTGCGCAAACTTTTCTTCTCTGCATTAAAAAAAGGCAGATGTTACGATCACGAAGACCTTTCTCAAGACATAATACTCTCAAAGTGACATACTGCTTGAAGGATAGCTCCACTAATCTTACACATTAAAGTGTGTACTAATGCATTTGTGAAATAAGCAGTAAAAGACCTTCCTTTCCAGAGGAAGCTGCATGTAATCTTATTGCCTCCAGTGATGTCACTCAGTGCCTAAGTTGCATTGTGGGTAATATAAGCGGCAGGTTTTTAAAAGGAAGAACAATGCGTGGAATGTGAAGGATGATGTCCCCCGTTCTGCAGCATTGATTTTGATGATTTGTTTGTGAACTGCCCATCATGACTCCAACAGTGTTGTAGGAGTGCAGTGCAGACCAGTGGACTGCTGTTGAAACCTGGCCACTGCATTACCACAGT
Source organism: Diplodus sargus (assembly GCA_903131615.1). Taxonomy (NCBI): domain Eukaryota; kingdom Metazoa; phylum Chordata; class Actinopteri; order Spariformes; family Sparidae; genus Diplodus; species Diplodus sargus. The sequence goes on from CAEMYA010000012.1 coordinate 4,630,357, forward strand.
GCAACTTAGCCACTGGGTGAAATCATTGGAGGCAGTTTAACAGGTTACATGCAGCTTCCTCCTGAGCCCCAGAGCCCCCTCTATTTTCATAAAACAGCTACCAGCTGTAGGTTTAAGCAAATCTTATTAAAATGAGAAGAAAAAGTGCATTTGTTGGGAGCTATTTCAGTTTGACTTCCAAAAAAAGTTTGATGATCTTTATGGACCGTTGGCATGTTTTCAACCTGATCAGCTGACTGCTCGTGTTTTAGGTCAGGGTGGTTAATTCGGGACAGTTTGTTGCTCATTCTAGACCTCCCGCTGACTCAACTTGCTATATGTTTGGAACCTGAATTTACGACTACATGAACTCCTCCTCCCTATATCTGATGTCCACACTTCTGCCTGCACCTGTTGTCTCCACTGCCGGTGTGTTAGAGACTCATTCTGCGCTTGGGACTGGATTACTTCCTGCTTTTACGGTGAAAAAGGCCTTTTTCTCCTGACTGCTGCCTGCTATGAACATCTGGTGGTCAGCTGGTTTTGTTTCGGTCAACCTTCCTCCCTCCTGTAACTGAGTCTGACCAGAACTGTCTGGAGTTTAAAGCATCTGAGCAGAACGTTAAGGGTTCATGGACCGTAACTCACAAAAGAGTCGGAGAGACTTTTTAAGGCTTCGAAAAAATCACTGGAACTTTTTTCAAAAACCTGCAACAGCAAAGGAACGTTTTCCTTGAATAAGCTTGTTCACTTTCCACGAGCAAAAGAAAAGTGTGTGCGTGTGTGTGTGTCTGGTTGCTTTTTCTGTTTTAATAATTTATTTCACAGTGTATGTTGTAAATATATACCCAAAGCTTTTTCATGACTTTCAAACAGCCCCATTATTTGCCTGTCGATCCAACTTATTGGTCCAGAGACAGATGTCTCATATTGACGTAAGATGCCACCCTCAGGATAAACGTCACACTAAGCAAGGTTCCGAGAATAGCTCAACAAATAACGTTTAATGTGTGACTGAATAATCTCTAAGCATACAGTGATAAGAGCTTCATCCTGAGCTTTTAACTGCATCTCTTTTTCGGTGAATTTTATGGCTCAGGTTTCATCACACGTCTTATTTGTTTAGCATAATAACAGCTGGTCATGCATGTATGTCCAAAGATGAACCTCTCACCCCTCACAAATGTCCCTGTTGTTCCCTCTTCAGCCATCCACTGACTCATATGCTTTGACCATTGACGTCTTTCTGGCCCCAGCTTAAGTCCATTTAGTTCACTGTTCATTGTGAGTACGCGATGTGGTTGAGGCTTTAAAAAGAAAGAAAGAGCCTAAGTGGACCCTTGAATTGGTGTTATTTTCTCTCACAAACTGATGATGGGTAAGGAGCTAATTACCAAACTCAATATCAATGAACACTAGAGCTTCTATGGGACATCAGCAAGACTTTCAGCTGTTTGTCTGGTGCTCTTAACAAGCTAACAGATGTCATTGCTGTAGAAGATTAGTTTTAATTGGCGTTTTTAGACTTCCGTGCAGTGTGGACAGAATGACGGATGTTTGATGGTCGTGAAAAAGGGCTTCATAGAACCGTGAGAAACCATAGAAAAATCCACACAAAGTCGCTGATTAATTCATTCAACATTTCTTTAAAATGTAAAGAATCATTCAGGGCATACCCTCATTGTGTCGTCTTCCATGATGACGTAAGAGGACTGTTTTTAAGTCTTGTCCGCTCAGTCTGTGACCCTACAGTCAGAAGTTCTGAAGGTTCTTCTCTGATTAGCTGTCAACAACCTGAAGCAATCAGATTTTCAGCTAAACTCTTCAATAAAAGGAGCAGTTGTAAGATATGGCCAGAATTTCTCATCTAAAACAAAACACCACTATCAACGCAACGTAAAGAAATAACATTCTTGACATTCTACACCTTAAAATCAGTGCAAAAGAAGGACTGAGTGTTGGATGGAATGAGAGTCTCAAATATTATGGACAAGAGAAGCAAATGCAGTGAGTAATAACGTTTGAAATGACCATATAGGCAAAAAATGTAAAAAAATGTTGTTTAAACGGAGGAAATACGTACTGTTTGTTTATATTTGCTCATTTTCGTTTTGTTGTGAAGGACCTTTTTAAAGAAAACTGCAAATAAAAGTCAACAATTCTACTATTTTTGTATATAAGAGAACATATTTAAACACCGCTTTACTTGATTTCATGTACAGAACATTTACAGATAGGCTGCGCAAAAGTTATTAGTTCTCAAGCAATAATCTCCAATATAGATATTTGGTATTTTGCACTAAATAGTCTTCATTTAAACATTTGTGGTTTGAAACTACTCTCACTTTGGTCACCTGCAGCAGAAGTGAGTAGATTCACGCTGAAGTTAAGCCAATGAAAACACATTTGCCCTTGAAGACATTAAGGACACTGTGTGGACGGACTTTGAATACTAAATAAGAGAAATCTAAATTAATAATAATGCAAGCAGAAGTACTAATTAAACCTCTCATTTGGATTTCATCATCATTTAATTGTGAAAGTGATTTTTCTCCTGGCGTTGTTTTCTATGGTTTCAAGTGGTCAGTATTCTCCTGTCTGTCTTCCTGCCTCCTCCTGAATAACTTGAATCATCTCGGTCTTCCAATAATGATCAAACAGGTTTAAGGACGTCGTGTGTGTGTTTGTGTTTATCTATGCAGTATTTGGTCTCACAGTGCAGTAACTCTATATTTCATCAACATGTAACTGTAAAAAAAGAAGAAAAAAGTGTCAAATCCATGTTGATGAAGCTGATTAACCACCACTAAGGCTGAGCTGTTCGATTTGAACTTCCTCCTCTGTCCGATGATGTCACCATGATGCAATAATGTACAGATCAGCTGCTGCTTTTCTATCTCCGCTTCGCTTCCTTATCGGCAATACAGAGGCCTGAGAATCTTGGTACTGGGGCCGAGTTGCAATACTGGAATGAAACAAACAAGGATGTTTAAGCTGAACTGTTGTTTGTCAATGATTTGATGCAAACTTGTCATTTTCGTTCAAACCTGCAATGTTTCTGTTGAAAACTGACATTGTGAGCGCGCGTGCGAGTATGTATGTGTGTATTTTCTCCATGTTTGAAATGAACCTCTGCCGTCTGATTGCTTCCAAAATAAAAGCAAATTTTCCATGAAACCAGAAGACATGCAGACAGTGAACGTTTTCAGCGTTTAATGGAGCAGTTCACCCAAACTGCTGCACACACCAAGACCTGGCCTCACACAGGGGCTTGTACATCGATACAAAGCGTGCACAGCGGACAACATCACGGGGGAGAGACATTCTGCTGTGCGCTCTGCTGTGGTCATTTGTTAATTAAGCTTATGAGTGAACAGTTTGAGATGCACATAGAGACTCCACCCTCTCCCAAAATGTAACAGTCCCTTCAGCCACTTGATCCTGGCTCCAGGCCTGTGCACACCAGGTGCCACTCTGCACCAGACAGTTGTTTTTAAAACACCTGGTACATTCAAGTTCATTGTTAACTGCAAATAGTTTAGTTGGAAAGTTATTTGTGCCAGTGGCTACTGAGGTGTCACAGATGATCCTGAATGGAGATTGGGTGAATTGATACATTGGATAGCCAAGATGTTTAGACTTGAAAGTAGATATTTCCTTTTGATCAGAGAACAGCAGTGTTGAAGAAGCAACACCTCCTGCTTCAGAGAACCTGAGCCCGCTCCTGCGTGTAAGGCATTTATTCTCTGGGCTTGTTGTTTTATTTTTTATGATGACGATTATAATGATGCAAAATATGCAAAGGTAAACTTTTCAGGTTGAGGTTATTTCTCTCCTCATCATTTCATTTCTGTGACTTTGTTTTATTTGTTTTAATTAAAAAACTGCGAAACATCCGACATCAGTCTTCCATTATTTACAAAAAAAGATATTCGCTTGTTGGACTTTTTTATTGATTGGAAAACTGGTGAATACAGGTCATCACTGACTGATTTGTTCAGTCCTTTGTCTCAGTTACTTCATGATCAGATCAGCCACTGCTTCATTTAAGCCAACAAGAATACATTAAATAACTTGATAATACCATTTCAAGAGACAGCCTTGAGATGTCAGCACGTGAGAAAATTCAAATATGAGGGGAATTACTGGTTGGTGGTTTTGGCGATGGGTGGGGTAAAATGCAAATAACTTACATGCAAATATTTGCTTCCAGTCACAGCATCCCCTGGAGCAGGCAGGAAATAAAATGTTTTGAAACAATGACGTCCTCCTCCTAGGCTGACGGGGCAGTGTGGCGAATATGAATGATTCACCATCAAACAGGAAGTTGCTGTAACTCGACTGTGCAGGGTTGAATTTGCAACAGTCCCACCATGAGGACATTTAGATGTCAGTGTTTGCTTACAATCACAGCGGTAGTGGAAACAGGAAATGACATGTTAATCTGCTTATATGTGCTTCTGCTAGAAGATTGACAAAATCCACCTCCAGTTTATACAGAACATCCTCAACACCTTGATGACGGTATGAAGCGAAGATTGTGAGTTCTTATTGGACACAGATGCAGCTGTAAGGCATTATTCACCATTAAACAGGATGTGGTTATAACTTCTGTTTAAACGGTGCATTCTTTCCCACATTGCACATTGCTGATCAGGTCCCCACCTATAATATATACAGGAGGCAAAGTCATTGCACCACCTACTGGCAACAGGAAGTAAGCCAGTTGTGACAGTCATTCTTTTATTAACCTTAATTTTCTTGGTGTTGGCTAGCATCTAACAGACACAGGAGGTCACTCTGCATTACTGTGTTACTGTATGTAAAACAATTCAAACTGTATGTTTTCAGAGCTTTAGTTAACTCTCAAACCTCACCAGGCCAATTTGGTCCATCAAGTTTACCTTTTAAAGGGACACCGTGTTTCTTCCTGCCCTCCTCTCTGTCCATTTCTGATAAGAAAGGTTGTTTTTTCGCAACATGAAGAGTTGTAACAAGTTGTTGCAGTATGGGCACAGGCTTGGTGGAGGTTGAGCTCATTTGACTTGCCTGGCATAAAGGAGCCCCGGACAGATTCTACATAGAGAAGCTGACACTGCTGAGTTTGAACAGTATATGTATTTAGAGAGATTAAACATTTGTACTTAGTGCAGCACGTATAGGTGGAAGAATTGAAGTTGTAGTCATTGTACTCCTAGTAACCCATAATGAAGTTTTTTGTTCTGTTGTACTGAAGCGGGTGGAAGGCAAAAATAAGGCAGAATAGAACAGAACACAGTAGAATAGGTTGCAGTAAAATGCAGGACTACGAGGTGTCAGTGGCGTTCCTGGGGACCTGGGGCCCGTTCCAGAGGAGAGTCTTCTTCCTGCTCTGTGTCACCTGCGTTCCATCTGGATATCAAACCCTGTCTGTGATTTTCCTGCTGGCCAGTCCTTCACACCACTGCCACATCCCAACCTACAGCAACCTGAGCCAGTACTGGATCCAGGCGAGCATCCCCACACAGGTCAGTATTAGAGGTATACTATTCAGAATTTTCCTTAAGATTTTATGTGAGTCAATCATATAAAAATAATATCCCTCAATCACCACTTGTGGCCTCCTACGTGTGTAGCGTGTCTATCTGCAGAGACTTTGCCAATTTGTCATGTTGTTTTGCTGTGTTCAGGACATTGTTGCGCGTCACAGAAGCGTTTTTATGGATAAAACTACTGGTGTCTGACGACTACTGCAGAGTCATTAGACACCAGAATGAATGTAGATTATGACCTTTCCCGTTGAAGGCAAAAGACAGATGTCAGTGGGATTCAGGTCAAGTGTAAAAGGGGCATTAAAGGGTTATGCCACCAGTTTTACATACATTAAAGTGTATTGGCAGATCCTGGGGATTACGACCACATATGTCAAAAAAAGTAGTGGTAGTAGTTTTTGGGCTCCAGAGTCAGCTCCCTGGTGGCTACATCACCCAAAATGCAAGTTTGCCACTGACTGACATCTGACTGACATCTGACTGACATCAGTGACATTAGTGATTATTCACTGTGACCGTAATGAGTCATGAAATCAAATTAAACTCTCAAAACTCTCATGAATCCAAAGATTTCTGTTGCCAAAATAACTCTCACCTCATCTCCCAAAGCATGTTAGGGGTGTAAATTGCAAGTTACATTACAATACAATATCAAATTCTTCAATTCTTTGGACAGCGGTAAGATATTTATTATTATTGTATTATTAGATGATGTCATATGCCCATTTAATACAATCAGTTACATTTATATCAACTCACAAAAAACAACTTACATATGATTTTACAATTTTATTACTGAATTCTTCAGTGGAAATATGAGTTTAAGGATGGCGCCGATATGAATACATTTTTACACTTTGCATCGATGCTATTGGAACGTTGCTCATTGAACCGATAGATCGAATCAGATCGATGTATTGTTAAGCCCCTAAAGCACATATCGTTGAAATCTGTCACACTAAAGCTGGTTTGACCAAAAAACATGTGGACAATGGAAAAGATAAATATGAAGAACAGCTGCAGAAAATGAAACTGAAACATCCTACAGACACTACAATCTCCCCCTCAACAGAAAGTGTTGACTCCCTGACAGATTTAAGATAAAACAGTGACGTGTTCACTAAACACTTTGAAAACATGTTACACACACAGCCTTGAGAGGATAACACCATGAGCTGTGATGGGAAACTGCTCCCTCTCATCCTCCTTCTTCTAGTTATTCACAATCAGCAGACTGTGTTTCTAAGAACTGGTGAGGGATACATCAGGCATTTGACCAAAGGTTTATTAAAGGAGCTCAAAGTTAGAATTTTTCTTATTTTTTTGTATACCAGCAAAAGTCTTTGTACACAGCTTCAAGATCATCTGAAGTAAAAGAAAACCCCTTAGTCATAGCCTGGCCTGAACAAACTGGTTCTGCTGCAGGGACTTCGAGCTGTATTGACTTTAGGGAGAAAACTGGACTGCACTGGAAGCTTTTACCTGGTTTGATCATTTACTGGACATACTGTTCCTTTTCCTGTTCTGTGGCACTAAATAATGAAAAAGTTAAAAACTGACAGCGTCTCTTATGTAAGGGAAGCATAAGCATGAACAACTCTCTCCAAATCTGCAAATGATAGGAAAACACACACAGTATATTTTTTTTATCTTGTGTGCACACGATTTGAAAAAAGGATTTGACGGATCCTTAAGTCACTTTCAAAACTCACTTGGGAGTAGTTCTTCTCGTTACATTTCTGTAGGAGTTTGCGTTGAAGCCCACTCCACAGTTTTGAGCGTGTCCAGCTTCAGGTTGTTCTGACCTTGTCAGCTCTTCAACCCATCAGTGCCAAAAAGTAGTTATTTTGTCTGGGCTTAAGCCCTATTTCTGACAATTGGTGTAGGAGACATTCCTGGCCTGTTTGTGTGAACTTTAACCCCAGAAGATTTCAGAAGATGAAAACACTTTGTTAGCCACCATGAAATAATAGAGAAGAAAAAACAGAATCGTTACTGTCTGGGATGAGGCAGATGGCCGCTCTGGTGTCTTCAAACTTCAGGAGCTAAACAGCTGGGACAGCTGAGCTGATGTCTTGTATTCCACATGTGATACATTTGAAGACCACCTATGCATTAACGTGAAATGTTGTCTCGTGTGATAAATTGGAATGACATAAAGTTTTTTTGTTTTTTTTTAGCACCAGCTGTTTTTTAATCATGCTGTTTGTTTTCAGAGCTTTGGTTTTGTCTCTATATCTCACCAGGACATTTTGTTAAATATAGTCTCAATAATCAGTAACCTTTTTAAAAGACACAATGTTTATCCCTGCCCTGCTCTTTGTCCATTTCTGACCTCATGAGGAGTTGTGACAAGGAGGAGGAGGAAAGGTCAATCTCTGTTGTTTTGCCGGGGATAAAGGTGGTGTGAAGCCCCATAAAGATCCTGCAGAGAGAGGCTTGGCATTGCTGCAACAGGAGCATAAACAGCATTTGTATACAGAGAGACTAAATACTTCTACTTATTGCAGTTTTTATAGGTGGTATTGCATCTGGAGTTTTATTCAATGTAAGTTATTGGAATATAATGGTGTAATATACATTTTGTTCTTTTATACATCGATTGTAATAACAGTGACATTAGCCACACTAAATAGATTGAGGAATTGACTGTAGGTGTAAAGTAAAACAAAACGTTGAATAAAATAAAGTAGAATAGGTCGCAGTAAAATGCAGGACTACGAGGTGTCAGTGGCGTTCCTGGGGACCTGGGGCCCGTTCCAGAGGAGAGTCTTCTTCCTGCTCTGTGTCACCTGCATTCCATTTGGATATCAAACCCTGTCTGTGATTTTCCTGCTGGCCAGTCCTTCACACCACTGCCACATCCCAACCTACAGCAACCTGAGCCAGAACTGGATCCAGGCGAGCATCCCCACACAGGTCAGAACCAGTTGGATTTGGATCCAGACCCGTTCAAGAGGAATAACTGTGGAAGTAGCTAACAAAATAATCATTAAATGCGACAATTAAGACTATTTATTCAACACCTGTTTTTAGCAATGTACCTTTTTATTTGTTTTTCACAAAATAAAATAAAAAAATTTACCGTTGAAGTGACTTTAAAAAAAACAAAAAACTCAGTGTATTAAAGGTGTACTGTGAAGGACAACAACAGTACTACTTGAATAAGAAAGGGATTGCTAATAGTGAAGAATCCACAGAGGATTTCCAGTGGACCTTGCAGTTCCCCTCAGCTCTATGGAGTATCTTACTTTCTTTCAGCTGTTTTGGTTTAAACAGAATTTGATTTTTCAGTTAAGTTATTGATTCACATCAGCCACCAAAAGATCAGTAATTGTTGTCATGCCACACTCAGCCTCAGTACAAACAATCTAATAGTCTTCACTGCGATGAATAATACGAGTGTAAAACTGGGGATAATCGTGAGCTGCAAGATGATTCTCTGTTTACTTTCAACTTTTAAGTCATGCATGTGATCCTGCTTTCTTTAAAGGGAATTATGGATTATAATGTGCGGAATTATGGTTTCATGTCTTGTGTTTCATTCTTATCTCTACATCAAACAATCAGAATAAATGTTGACCTGAATATTTATTGTATTTACACTGGTGTTATTGGGAATCTTTTATTTTGTAAAACATTTTAACAGTTGTCACCTCTTTCGTTTTCAGCTAGTTGTCAAAGAATGGCTGATCACTCTTTTCTCTATTCTTTTTTAAAGGGGGTGGGGCTTCTTTGCGAAACAACCCTGAGATGAATGATAGGGTTAGGATCTGGATCTGATTCAAACTTATATTGCACCAATACAATTTCATTTTTAATATGTGGACTGGGTTTAAGCTTAGCAGCACCAAATGACTCTCATTTCAACTCTCTGCTTTGAATTTAACCTCTGTATGAAATGTGTTGGGTAAATAAGGTTGTCTTGCTTTGAATGCAATTCATGATACAGTTAATAATCTCACTGGTCACATATAGGGAACTGGATTTAGTGCAGATAGTACATTTTGGGCACAATAATAAAAAAAAGTGCAGCTTTCACCAAGTGCGACTTGGTCCACTTTGTTGATAAAGAGCCGTTGCAAAGAATTGGGTCATTCGGAAATCACTTTATTTTCTCATTCCCATCTCGTTAAATAATGACGCTCTGTGTTTCCCAACTCGTCAAAAACTCATGCTTTGAAATGGCACCGTTTTTTCAATAACACCAAATTAACGACTTGATAAAGGACTCCTCTACAGTTTGCAGCATCAGTTGAACTTTTAAAATGTCTTTTAAGTGCAACAATTACAGAACCTCAGACTGTCTAAATCCCACTCATTTGTCCTGCGTGCATGATGGTGCCATGCAGCACAAGTTTGAATAAATGATTGACAAAAATGAATAATTTCTGGTCAGCAGGTGGCAGAGCAGCCAGAGAGGAGCAGTTGTAGCCGGTACATGCTGGACCAGGTGCAAAATCTGTCTACACTTCGAAGTCTGGAATTGGTCCACAACCTATCCGCACTTGGATCCATTCCAGAGATCCTCCTCTCCAGTTTGAAGCAGGAGGGTTGTAAAGATGGATGGAACTACAGCACCGAGTACTACCATTCCACTGTAGTGACTGAGGTACACCCCCACCCCTGTCTGCCCCCTGTTACTGTTTAGACTACATCATGTTAAATACAAATTTAGACTTGTCTGAACAGTTTCTGATGTAAAACATTAAGCGGAGGGACCTCATTTCAACAGGAAGCCCACATGAGAAACTGGAAATGACTGGATTGAGGTCTCCTTCATCTGTGATCTCACTCTGTGATGTAATGCCACAACTGATGTTGTGCAAGAGCTGCAGCAACTGAAATTGTGTCTTTAACTTTATTTCTGTTTTTCCATTTAATGTAATACTGTATTAAAATAAAGGGCGAAATAATCGGCTCAGTAATTGAGTGGCTGGCACTGACATACATACCTGGATATAACCATGACAGCAAACATGGCCCGGAGGTTGTGTGTGTGTGTGTGTGTGTGTGTGTGTGTGTCTGTGTGTGTGTGTGTTCAGTTTTGTCTCTGACCAAAGTTCACACTCACCAGATTCTCCTTCTGGTGTCCTGCAGTGTCTTTTCTTGTTGCCATCTTCTCTCTGTGCTGTCATGAGGTAAAATGTTTTTCCCCTCAGTTTAGAATTATAGCACATGGTGGACCTCTGCAGGTTGAGAAGTGAGAGTGAAGTTCTCTCCTGGAGTCAGTCTACCTCTCTGTCCCAATGCACTTCTTGTGGTTTTAAATCGTTTTGAGCTGAATGAGGGTCTACAGTAAGAAAATGTCAGGAACAGCAGAAAGTCTTCATATGTTGAGTTTGAGTCATAGGGAAAAGACAGTCAAGAGAACAAGGAGGGCTCAAATATCATGAAAACTTGGCAGCGAGGCACACACAGAGGAGATCACAACAATCACACACCCCAACACACTGTGATTTATGCACTTATAATCCTTTGAGGCATTGGGTCTGTTTCCATTTGTAAGGCATATCATCCCTGGGTAAGCACACTTTAGACACAAGAACAGCTCAGGAGGACAAAACAGTCCAGAGGCAAGCTGAAGCCACAGCCCCAGCTAAAACCAAGCAACTTGGGGGCTGTCTGGACAGGAGGAGACCAGATGCTGGAGGACCAGAATCTGAAGAGATGGACGCCACGGACCTGGCTTAGAGGCACTGAAGGACTCAGTGGCGGACTCAGCTCACTGGAGTTAAACACTGGAGGACAAGGCTCTAAGGAAAGAGTCTCATGTGTCATCTCGTAGGAGGGCCATTTCAGCATTTCACAAAAACAATATTTCTTTTAAGAAATGCAAACAGAAGCGTTACCTCTACCTTTGGACACTGGTGGACTGGGCTCAGAGGAAGAACCAGTCAGCTCAAGCAGGAAACATGAGTTCAGAAACTTGGGCAGAAGACTGAGAGGAACAAACTGATTCAGGATGATCAAGTACAAGAAAAGAAAAATCAAGCAAAGACAGACCGGGTCGAAGGAATAGCCCAATGGGCCTGAGTGCTGGTAACCAGGGGAACCGTTTCTTTTGGGCCTATTGTCAATGTTTTCCAACTCATGCCACAGGTTTCATTCCCCTACATGCTTTGTATTTCAGTGTCTATATGTCTTTTGGTAATAACTGCTGCAGAATTTCAATATGTCGCTTGTCTTCCAGTTTAACCTGGTGTGCAGCGACCAGTGGAAACAGCCTCTGACCTCTCTCGTCTTCTTTCTCGGAGGACTGAGCGGATGCTTCATCTCTGGACGGATCTCAGACCGGTACTTTTCAGTTTCACTTCAAACAGCTGCTGTGGAGTTATCACAGGTAGAATGTTCAGCCAAAGTATGGCCGATAGTTAGCGGTCAGCTGACCAAGCACTGACTAAAAGAGATGTAGGTCTGCTACAGTTTGTGGAAAAAGGATCATTTATGGTGAATACTCAACAACGTAATGTGGATGTTTCGTTAGCTGAACGATTTAATGTTTATCCTAGAATCTAGAAACCTTCACCACGTACATGCCCGGCACATTCAAAGACAAATGCTTTCATGGCTTGCTGTTAACATGGATGACCATCATGCGACGAGGCACCAACAGTATCTTCCTACTTCAGTGTCTATCCACCCGTAATACAGTATGTTGCTGTTGTTGCTGACACCATTCTGTTGTATTTTTGTACCCCAGGTTTGGTAGGAAGCCTGTACTGTTTGGCTCTGTTGCTATTGTAAGCGTCTTCAGCGGCGCCCAGGCCTTCGCTCCCTCCTGGCCGGTCTTTACCGTGCTCTACTTCATGATTGGCCTGGGCCAGCTCTCCGGCTACATAGCTGTGTTTGTACTAGGTATGTGTTTCTCGTTTTGATCATACTGTAACAGCTGACTTTTATCCTCCTCTCCACTGGTCGTGAACAATAGTGTTGTTGTTCTGTTGTTGACCTCAGTGGAGTCTCACTGGAGGACAGAATAAAAGACTGTCCGTACCCATGACACATGTGAAATCCCTCTTCTGTATGTTTTGGCTTTGCATAGACAGCCAGTGCGTTTAACCCCTGAGGAGAATCTTATATTGTTGACAGGGTAAAGAGATTTTTCTCAATAATGCTGAAGAATGATTGTCAGCTTGTTAACCTTCCACTAACTTGAATGATGTTAGTGATTGTCATATGATCGTACATTTGTCAACCTTTCACTATCTTGGATGATGTATTAATACTTAAAGAGCTGTGTTAGCTGTATTGTATAGTTGAAACAACAGAAACAGGTCCATGAGGACGCTTCATTTAATCCTCTGACACAGTTTTAATTTTGTTTTGCACAGGTTCAGAGACCCTGACTGGCTCAACCAGAGTTTTCTTTTCTAACCTGGCCTTGCCTTTTGTCTTCGTGTTTGCTATTATGCTGCTGCCTGCTACTGCCTACTTGGTCAGGGAATGGAGATATCTGTCACTGATCATGGCTGTGCCAGGCCTGGCCTGTATCCCTCTCTGGTGGTGAGACGATCTCAGTACACTCAAGATGTATCTTCATATTGTGTCAAGTTATCATTCAGGAATTGATACAACTGTGAAATGATTCCTCTCCCTTGTCACCTGAGTACTTGAGCACTCTATCTAGTGTCTACCTCACGATTAAATTATTGTTGCTGTGCTAACTCTAAATGACTGAGAATGAGTATGTAACGCACAGATGAATGACGCCGACTGATCTAGAGTCATTTCCATTTCCACCAAAATAATGTTTATCTGTTACTACTGACACGTTTTTGTGTTTGTCGGTCTGTCCACCAGGCTGGTTCCAGAGTCTTCGCGCTGGTTGGTGTCTCGTGGCCGTTTGCAGGATGCAGAAACCCTGCTGAGGTCAGCAGCTCTGGAGAATCAAGTGGAAGCTCCACGTGTCATCTTCCTCTCAAGCAATGTAAGTAACCTCTAACATCAGCCTGGAACCTCACACTAAATGAGAGCGGCTGTTGTAATGCAGCGTCTGTTCCTCCCCAGGTTGAGAGGGCAACAAGCGAGAAGGATGAGTCCCTCAGCTTCCTGGACCTGCTGAGGACCGCAAACATTCGATCTATCACACTTATGCTGTGGCTCATCTGGTGAGTTAAAACACCTTCACACCACAGTTTTCCCTGCAATTCAGGAACGTCCTTCTTTCTAGCGTGGCATGGTCCATTAGTTCATTCTTCCAGAGCAATACACAGTTGCAACTACCAGCTGTCCTTTTTCCAATCTACTGTAGATGTTCATTGTCCCGACTTACCCCAGTGACCCTCTGACATTTCCTTAGCACCACCACCAAGACAATGGTTTTCTTATGTTGCGATAACATCACCATTTAATGTGAAGATTGACATTCCTCTTCTCTCATATTGTTGCTGTAAACAACAATGCGGCCAGGTGGCAGCTAACATGACTGTAGAGTTTGAGTTTAAGTTTTGCTCCCTTCTTATTCACAGGTTTTCTGCCGGCATAAACTATTTTGGACTGTCATTCAACATATCTATTCTCTCTGGCAACCCCTACCTAAACTACTTCCTGATGTCAGTCGTTGAGCTCCCAGCATACGCTGCCAGCTGGCTGGCAGCACGCAGTTTTCCTCGTCGACTGTCCTTCATCAGCCTCGCCCTGCTGGGGGCACTAGCTCTGCTCCTCATCCAGATAACTCTGCACGGTACGACAAACTAGCTGCACATCTTTCTGTATGCTTGAGTATAAAGATTCATCTTACTGAAAAAAATAGTGAGACAGTGAATCAGTTTCAACAATATTGATTTTTCAGTGACTTGAGCTATGTCTGACAAGGAACATGTGCAGTTTATGGAGAGAGCGGTTGCAGATTCACCATCGAAATACAAAGGAGGACAGAGATGCTTCTTATTACAACTCAGTGATTGTGAATTTCAGTTGTAGTGAGCTAGCATTGGGTAGTTAGGCAAAAGCTAACTCCTTGGGTTGGCTGAAAACTCTGTCTCCAGCTGACAGACCTGTCCTTGTAAACAGTTTAGATTTACATATATATTTACATATGGCATTGTTGACATCATTGTTAACTTTGCAGTCGTCATTTTCCCTGCTTTTGAAGGCGCCCTGCTGGATTGTTATAGTGTTAGCACCATCTGCTGATTTAGTGGAGTAATGTGAAACCCTAAGCGGGACTGTGTTCTCACCATAGACTGTACTGTATGTAGTGTAACATAGTGTAATAGTGGACAGAGCTTTCAGCTGAAAAGTTAATGCAATGTGGAAGTCCCTTTAACCTGCCTTCTTTGTCTGGGGCGACTCCACTGGTTCCAAAAAGAAGACAAAATGTCAGTCCTGAGCAGGGATTTTACTTGCAGTCCCAGAAAATGATGTGGTTAGCTATTGCTCTTGAACTTTAAAATGAACACGAACATCCTACTGTAAATTATGTCGGTGCTTAGGCATGCTAATGGCTGCAGTTTATGTAAGAGAAGATAAACACACTGAAAAATCTGTTCCTTGCAATTATATTTGGGTGATTTTGAAAAGACTAATATCAAGACCCTCCACACTCTTTCTATACAAAATGCCTCTTTTATTTCTGCCCCATGCACACCACACATGTTGAGGGATACAAAACTTGACAGGCCTGCAGTGCCAAGTCATAGCATGATTGGGCAGGAGCTATTCAGGGAAGGGTTTTTGTGAACAGTGAACTGCTTCGTAGAGGGTTTTCAGTGCTTCCAAAATGCTTTGTTTCTCCCATCACTAGCTTAAAGCCCTACTCCTGCCTGCAGGTCATCCAGCTTTCACCCTATCACTGGTGCTGCTGAGTAAATTTGGTATCGTGGCCAGCACTGGGTTGTTGTACGTATTCACCGGTGAGCTGTTTCCCACGGTCATCAGGAACACAGCAATGTCGTCTTCTGCCATGTTCTCCAGAGTGGGGTCCTCTGTTTCTTCATACCTGCTGCAGCTGGGTGAGATCCTTTACTTTATACATCATACTGCAGACAGTGTATGTAAAACACCTTTAGTTTTTTATGATCAATATGGTTTGTTCTAACCAGTTGGTCAATGCGTCAAGTACTTTGATTTATGGAACATCATCATGTTGCTCTTTGGTCTGCAGAGAAGCATTTTTTCTGTAGTGGCACCACCACCAATGCCAGTCGTAGTAGGAGCTATAGTTCTGGCTTCCCCCAAAATGACAAAAAAACCAATAATAGATTTCCAGTTTCCCTTAGTTGAATCTAATGGTACAGATAGTTTTGATTTTATCTGGTGAGGTCTTGAGATATCTACCTAACATAGAAAAAAAAATTGTAGACCTAATTTGGATTTGCTGTGTATCAGAGGCTACTGCTGGTGTTGTGTTCTTGTAGGAGGGCAAGTTCAAGTACTAAAGAAAACGCAATATTTCTGAAAGGTTAGTTTTTGTATTTCCATTATTAAGATAATAATACAAATTTCACTTTTAGCATGGAGAAATTTAGGAGAGTTTAATGGCAGACGATTGGTTGTCAAGGCAAAAATTCCTATTTGTTAATTCTTAGGATATAAACTCAGTGATAATAGGGACCCTGATAACGTTAATGGGGGAAAAGGAGTTGTTACCTCACTGAGAAACTGGAGGTCTACATCCTGTCACCTGCAGCTCCTACATTCTCGTTCATTACTCCCACAGACTCCCAGACATATTTAAAATCGAGCCACTGTCTACAATTGCCAAAAATGGCGTGGGTTTTACTCTGTGGATGCATTTTTGGCAGGACCCCTGAACTATGTCATGCTTCAGGAGGCAGATCTGATTTGCGGTTTGGTTTTGTCTCCAGTTGTGTTGAGCGAGTTCCTGCCGTGGATCGTCGTGGGTTCTCTGTCACTGTTCAGTGTTCTGCTCTGCCTCTTCCTGCCTGAGACCCTCAGACAGCCGCTGCCCGACACCATCCAGCAGATGGGGCTCGTACAGCGGTCAGTCACATTAAAGAGTTCACTGTGTGTGTGTGTGTGTGTGTGTGTGTGTATAAAGGGTGTTCAATACATGTATGAGTGATTTTTTATTACCCAAACCCTGTACAGTAAGTTCAGTTTAATTTTTTGTTTGCTGAGAGCAGTGTTGTCAGCCGATTCACAATATCTTAGTGAAAGCTTATTGATAGGCTTAAGTCACAAAAACAATAATAATGTGTTTACTCTATCATAAATAATAGGATGCTAAGCTATTAACCTTGCGTGCAATGCTTGTGTATGCCTAGTTTTCTACCAAACTGAGCATGAAGATGCTGAGGATGGCCGTCCACTCAGTATGAACAGTGGTGCATGAACTGAAGGGCATTTAAGTGGTGATGCAATCATTTAACATGTGAACAAACTATGTAGTCTACAAAACTGTAGAACTCTTTAAAGTGAAACTCTCGCCAAAATGCAACCTAGGCTTTTTTTGTGAATGTATATGAGTCAAACCTTCGCGTAAAAGCCTAATTACGGCGAAAGAGGCACAGATTTACTGTATTTTTGTTTTTGGGTCAAGCTCATTTTCAATGGGAGTGCGCGAGACAAATTCTATGTTAGCATCAAAATGCTATTTTTAAAACACTAAGAAGGCTCGACTCAAAGACACAAGGACAGGGACAGCAGGTGGCAATGAAGAAGCAAAAGTCGCAGAGGAAAAAAAACACATTAAATATATGTTGATGAAGGTTCTCATCCAGGTCATGACAATTCTGAGTGCTAAATCGTAGACGTGTTGAGAGGTGCACCATCTTCAAGAAACTCAAACACGTCCAGTTGCCTACGATACAGCACTTACAATATTAGATAGAGTTTCAAAACATAATGAAAGACAAGTATACCAAATAAAAAGATACAGAACAAGATGTTATGTACACTTGACAATAGGATTTAAAAAAAACACAGTGTGAGTGGAGCCTGAATAATGCAGCTCTTTCCATCTTACCTCCAGGTTCAGGTGGCCATGGGCCTCCACGCCACTTCCAAAGAAATCAGCGAAAGACCAGACTTCTGCCCCCGAGATCATCTGTACAACTCATCTATAAGACTCCTGACGGACAACAAAGTGAAAAAACAAACTATGGACGACATAAAAACTGCCTTAAAATACATTTTTTAATCCTAAAATGGGATTTTATTCTATTTCGACAGGATTGTGTTGTTGTTAATGACTTCAGAGAACTCTGAGAGGACCTGCGGATCCTCCAAGGATGCATTCACTGACACCTTAGGAACAAAAAAGATCTGTAGCAAATTTTCACTAAAAGATATGGACTCACGGCTGTGTTTTTTCATTATAGCTAAAGGAGAAACTGAAGTCAGCGTAACTTTAAATGGATCACACAGCACTTTACTTCGCTTGCTGTAGGTGTAGTTTACTGGGTTTCCTCCCATGGATTAAAAAGAATGGCTGTTAGAGAAGATAAACAGGACATGACAATCAGTCTAGGCATGAATATGATAAATAAGATAGATACGAAAAAAATTAAATGTAAAATATGAGTGGAAGGAGAGAAATCATTAACCAAATTTCTCTACAGTCTTCATTAGAGCTTTCATCTTCCTACTGTAGCAGCAGGAGCAATGCTAAATTATAAGACTTAAAACAGAGTTGGCAAAACAGACGTATATTTTTTGTTATGTATATAAATAATGTATTGTTCATTTTCTTCCATTACAGGGAATAAAAATATCAATGTGTATATAATGATGTGATGATTTATTTAAATCGCAATTCTGTCAAAGTTATGAATAACCTTTTAAAATTTTATCTAGTTGATCCTGATGTTGATTTGGTTTTTGTTGACGTTGTGTTTTCATGAAGTTCATTGTTATAATTTGACCGTGAAACTAATCCCGACCGTCGGATTTTGCACTTTCTGAGGGCACATGAACGCGTCAGTGGTCTGAACTGAACAGGGCGTGGCTTGTCTACATGTTGCTCCGCCACAGCATTCAGGACTTTATTTTGTAAAATATTTGAGGAGTATTTTTTTATTTCCAAGAACTACAAATACATACAATTTATACAAGTTCAACATTCCAATCCATTCTCAGGACTCTATGAAGGTTTTTTTTTTATTTTATTTTATTTTTTTTATTCTTTTACCGCACAAGGGGATGGGGCTTCCGAAGTAAAAGCATGGAAAATACACGTTTTTAGAAAAATTTCAATAATTTAAAGATAAAACTCAAACATTTATTCTTTAAAGCAATCTTTGAACATATAGCATATTTGGGCAGAAAAAATAAAGTACTTGAAATCACAGGTGAGGAGCTGTCAGTCCAGGGGAGGCTGGACAGTGCTGACCAGTCCGTAGCTCTTCACATTCATTAGTCAGTGGCTAAATTGGCTGCTGGTACTCATGATTAAAGGTGCTGGCTGGTACAGTTGGAGGCCTATTCCTTCTTTCCACTTTCTATAACATACAATAGTGGGAAAACAATTCCCAGGGTTGGTTGCCAGGACATTGTTGAATCCTAATCTCACTTCCAGGTCCTGAAGTCTTTAGGTTAACCTGCCGTCATGTGGTTGTGGTGATGTTTTTGGATGACATTACTTCAATCCAGCAGGTGGTTGACGTGGATGGGGTTGTAAGCTGTTGGGCTGAGGAGCACTACAGCCATAGGCAGTCTTGTGCCCGTGATGATCTGTGTGAGATATTATATCACAGAAGCAGGAGAGCTACTCATAGGAGCACTACAGCCCTTTGTCCTTTCTGAAAGTGGCGAGTCTGCATCTGTATCTGTTGGAATGGACTCTCAGAGCTTTGTTGGTGGAGCAGCCGTGCGTGTCCTGCAGTTCTCTGCTCCCAGTAGACCTCACATGTGCACTGTGTAACAAAAACTCTACACATAACCCATTTGTCATTTTGGTTTGCACTAACCTGGCAATTTTTCATACCATATTTATTATTTATAACACTGCCACACTGTTTATAATTATACTGTTTATATGTGTACATATATGTACAGGTCTATCTCTATTTCTTACCTCTTTACTGCACTGTTCATTTTGTGCTATTATTATTGCTTCTTGTTAAATGTAGCTGTCCTTTGGCTGCTCTGACACACACATTTCCCCGTTTGCAAGACTGATAAAGGAATTCTGATTCTGGCTCCTCTGCCTCTTTGTACTTGGAGTAGTAGTCAGTGATGTACTGTTTGCAGTCAACTCAAACAGGTGAGATACCACCAACTCAAAAGGTGACTCAGGTATCACTTTTGGGTGGAGTAGCATCTCTTGAATATCAGAACACTTGTTGCCGTTTCAGACTCTCAGACTGCACAATGTATGCATACAGGCAGTCATCTCCAGTGAGCACAGCCATATGATCCAGGTTTTAATTTGGAATGTCGCTTAACCGGAAGTGGAATTTTTTCCCCCTCTGGGCTGCACTGAGGCTGCGCAGAGCAGCGAGGTCCACCGCCTGCTCCCTGTGTGTGTGTCTCCACTGTTGTTGAACGCGAACGGTAGCGAGCAGAGATCTACAGTGTTTTAATGGTACACAGAATAAACATCTGCAGCTAAATCAGCCACAGAGGCAGAACAGGAGCAGGAGGAGGAGGAAGGCGAGAGGCAGAGCTGCAGAGGAGAAGGAGAGACACAGAGGAGAAGAGGAGAAGGACCAGGAGAGAAAAAATCGGGACAGTATAATGCCGCAGATTTGACTGAAAGGTAAGAAAAACCAGCCTGATCCGTACTTAGTGCGTATCCCTGAAGTTATCAACGCCTGGGCGGATCGAGGATGAGATGTGGGAGGTTAGAACCTCGGCCGCCGCAGCCTGCAGCTGCTGAATGTAGGTCATTGTGTCTGTGGGCCGAGCCGAACCAAGCCGAGGCAAACCGAGCCGAGCCGGGCCAGGCTGTCCTGCAGCTGCAGCCAGGCCGCAGGCAGGCAGCAGGCAGCAGGCGGTGCAGAGGGAAGGTGGAGGATGGAGCCCTGCAGCAGGACGGACCGGTGCTGCACTGCAGTGACCGGATTCATTCATAGTCTCCACTGCAGCCACTACTACTACCACTGTTACTACGACTGGAAGTGATGGCAGGATAGGCTGATAACGTTTGTATATATATTTATAAAAAGTCTGTTGGATTCATCATTTCTGAAACAAAGTCAAGCAGAACAGAAATGTTCTGCAACAGCAGAAAAAATAAAACTCTGCCTCTTGTGAGTGTTTCTCCAGAACCAAAAATACTCACAACACATCAAGTTAAACTTTGGGGCAAACAGTTGAATCTATCTATCTATCTATCTATCTATCTATCTATCTATCTATCTATCTATCTATCTATCAACAGTTAAAAATACTCCAGCTGATCTTTTCCATCAGTGCTGTGTGTGTGTGGGTGTGGTTTGGTCAGATTTGATTAACAACAGTCCACTATTTGAGTCTTCTTACAGTCATGTGGGACAGGATGGGACTCACAATGAAAACAAGAGCCTACAAACACACAGTCAGATGGAAAATATTTCTAAAGGAGTAATTCAGCGTTTTGGGAAAAACGCTCCTTCACTTTGTCGCTGAAAGTTACATGAGAAGATTGTCGTCACTCGAAACGTCAGCTGTTGTTGAGCGTGAAGCTGGAGTGTGGAGCCGGTTCACTCGGCCTGGTGTGAACACTGAAAACAGCTTGTCTGCTTTTGTCTGAAAGGGCAAAAGGTGAAATCACTTATTAACACTTCACTGCAGTGTGTGTCTTGTAGTTGTAGTTTGTGAGTCCCTGACCTTGGCCAAGAAGTAGTCTGACACGTACACGTCTGAAACCAAAGCGTGTCTTCACACAGAGCCAGGCGAGTTGCTGCTCTCTTCTCCAAGTCTTTATGCTAAGCTTGTCTAACCGGCTGCTTGCTATAGCTGAATGTTTAGCATGTACACACAAGAGTGGAATCGATCCTCTGATCTCACCCTCCAGAGCATTGAATAAGGAATGACACATTATGTAAACCGGTATCTGTCGCTGAATTATATAACAATGCTGATTCAAACCAGCGAAGTGCAGAGAGAGAGTTAACACAGATGTTGAAGCAGTCGCAGAGATCCACTGTCAGACAGAGGACACAGGTGAGCTGTGTCCAAACGAGGGCTGCAGGGGAGCCGACTGAATCTTTTGATTATTTCACTGAAACGACGATCAACTGACAGAAATGTTAACCGACTGATTTTACTGACTAAAGGCTTTAACTGCGTAAACACGCTGACAACACAGACAGAAGGGCACAGGCCGAGCCCCACGCTGATCCATTAATCTGAATCTGCTGGGAGAAATGCCAGTTGAGGGAAAATCCTTATGGAAAATCCCTGCGCTGTCTCTATGATATCCCTGTAATAATTTAGGGGAGGGGTGAATTTGTCTGTGTTGCCACAGTGTTCCTGCTGGGTCAGAAACTCTGTGGCAACCCAGACAGTTCAGTCGACTTATGATGTGTTCATCATGAGGTTACTGTGCTTCCTTGACATGTTTGACTTCTGTAATTCTGTTATTCTGTAAGGATGTCCGTATAGTAACAGCACTTGAGTTTTGTACTCATTGTCTGATTGAGTAGTGACGGACACACAAAGGTGTCGACTAGTGTCGGAGCCTTTAGGCTACAGTCTTTTTTTCTTTTCTTTTTGGTGCCTTTCGTGGCTTTATTTGATGGGACACCTCGAGAGATTAGAGGAAAGGGGATGAGAGAGAGGTGGGGATGCCACGCAGCAAAGGGCCTCAGGTCGGACTCTAACCCGGGCTGCTGTACATGTGACGCACCAGCTCCACCAGCTGAGCTCCTGTGGTGCGCCTCGGCCAGAGTCTTTGCCTGTGGACTTGGATTATAGACTGTGTGCCAGTGTCTGTGATTGTGGACTATGGCGCGCCGTCTACATCAGCAGACCTAAGGTGGAGCTGGTAAACAGTTTTAGGTCCCTTGGAATTACCATCATTGAGAACATATCGTGGTCATCACACATCACCACCCGGGGTTAAGAAAAAGCACAGATAAAGGCTCTCTTGTGGGCTGGTGGGCTTAGTTTTTGTTTTTTTTGTGATTGTGAGGGCATCATTACAGCAGGTGAGCTGCATGCGGAGGAAACTTTTCCATTGTAAATGATATCGCAACAACCAGGAGTAGTTTGTACAAAACAACGGCATAAGCAGGCCTGCAGAGGTCACATCACAATCAGTGCGTTTACTGCGGGGATGTAATACCAGAACGCCTTGCTCTCTCTGTAATTGACAGTAGACGGGAGGGGAAGAGAGAGGATAGATTGTCCACCAGTTAATTAATAGCGGATGGCGTCGTTCTAAAAAACTGCCAAGTATAGAATAGTAAAATGAGTCACCAGATATACTTGTGTGGCCGTTGATATATCGGAGCGGATTGCCCAAGTAAAATACATGTGTGGGAGACACTGGCTACCGTCAAGGACTGTTGGGCTAGTGTGGGAGATTGTGGACATGTGTCTGAGATTGTTGGGCCGTTCTTGAGATTGTTGGCTAGTGTTTTAGATTCTGACCTTGTGCTCCTTCTCACTCCTGCTTTAGATTGCAGACTTGTGTTTAAAAAATTGTGGTCTAGCAGTATGAAGCTTACTTTTGAATATATCTGCTGGATTTGGCGATCTCAGACGACTGGAGTTTAACTGTAGCATGTGTTTGGGCTCTCTTCTCTTCATAGCCAGATTGGACCGGAGGAACAATTACATCCACCGAAAACTGTTTCTAAATGCACACAAAAGCATGTGAACATATTTTTGAGATTGACTTGAAAGATATTGATCTATCCATTGTGTGTATGTGTGTCAACAGATGTCCAACGTTAACATGGAAGCGACGACCATCCTCCCCATCCTCAAGAAGAAGCTGGCCTTCCTGTCAGGTAAAACACACTCACACACTCAAACTATGATAACACGCGCGTTCTCAGTTTGGTCAGTAATCAGATCTTTGCTGGTTTGTCCATCTTAAGGGGGCAAAGATCGGCGCAGCGGTCTGATCCTGACCATCCCTCTCAGCTCAGACCAGACCAGCATGGAGGAGCTCAGCGCCACACTGGACTACCTGCTCAGCATCCCCAGGTACACACACACACTCACACACACACAGCGACAGTAGCGATGCTCAGGTATGTGACTGTGTGTATGTGTTGTGTCAGCAGAAGACTGTTTTGTCTCATCTTTATTGCCTTCAGACGCGCTTGGAGTTAACTTGTCTCTGCTGGATCTGTACTTTTTTTTTTTTTAATCTTGGCTCCAGTCTGTGAGTCCAGTATGTTCAGCTGAACGTAAAAGGCTTAAAGGATGATTCCAGTCTAGTACAAGTTGACATACAACCGTCATGGCCTCGGCCCAAATATGAGACGAGAGATTTCTTCCATAAAAGACTTCAGATAAGTCCTGTCGGGAAAGTTTCCCAGAGGAACGGAGAGTTCTTGTCTTTGACGACTTTTCCTCCGCAGAAACTGAAACACTCCCATTAAAGCATAATGTAAATCCCACACTTGTTTTTCAGTGGCCTACCCTCACTGTCTGCTGTCAGGCTCCTGGAAGACGTCTCAGTGTTTTTCCGCCTGACCGTTTGAGCGCCTCGTCCTGACGTTCTCTGACAGCGGTAGTTCTGGGCAGCCTGACAGATGATTCAGTCCCCGTTTCGTTTCTGCAGTGAAGATGTTGTCAGATGCTTTCAACTTGTTATCACTCCTCCGGAACTGATCTCCTCCGAAATGCATTAGACAAGCTGTTTTAAAACTCCTGCAGGTTAAACTGGGCTTCATTAAAACATCGAGGCTACAGGCAACCCATCGCTCCACTCTCTCTGAAGGAGCGTTGTAGTGGTGTTCCGCTCTTTGTTCAAAAAGATTTTCCATACTACATGTATGTCATCGTATGGGATCAAAAGCTTACGTCTGATGTGGAAAGCCAGATCAGATAGACACAGATTTTAGGAAGCCATGTCAATTTGGATGGTCAACCGAAAAATGGTGCATGAACAGGGATCTGTATGTAAATGTTGGTGTTCATAGTTTGAATGATGTCTTTGTTCTATCAAATGCTCTCCCTCACAGTGAGAAGTGTAAGGCTCGGGGTTTCACAGTTATCGTGGACGGACGCAAGTCTCAGTGGAACATCGTGAAGACCGTGGTGCTCATGCTGCAGGTACGCACTGTGTAACGCGTGTCCCGACACTGGCAGACCTACATGACTGTGCACACTTTGTCGTGACGATGATGCTACTGTTGCCGTTTCAGAATGTGATTCCAGCCGAGGTGTCGCTGGTCTGTGTGGTCAAACCCGATGAGTTCTGGGATAAGAAGGTGACGCACTTCTGCTTCTGGAAGGAGAAGGACCGCCTGGGCTTCGAGGTGAGTCTCTCAGCTTCTGCTCGCCCGAGTGCTTCAAGTTTCCTTTTTTCCTCCCCGATGCTTCCACTGAGCTCCATCTCGTGCTCTGAGAGGGACCTGAAATGATTTTGGACCTGCAGAAGCTTTTGCGGATTTGGAACGTTTGTCCATTACTTGAAAAGGACGTTTTCCTAATATGACGATCACAGAGATCTTTCTAATCTAAGGCAACTTTTCAAGAGAATTCTGAAAATTTGGAGTGTAGAACCTTGTGAGGCGTCTCCTCGTCTCTTACAAATTGTGAGAGTGCAGATATGTGTTATTAGTATGTTGTCAACCAACTGTGACTTTAACTTTTCACTTGCTACTTGGATCTGGGGGATGACAATGCGGTCGATCAGTTGATCTCGATCCATCCACCTCTATGAACTAGCTTGTACAACTTGTTGTTCCACCTCGGGTAAAGACAAAGTCTTCAGAGCTGTTCAGAGCGGCCTCGCTAGAAGACAGGATGGAGATCCTGCTGTCCGAGCAGTTTGAACAATCCAGTTTTTATTCTCACTTTGAAATAACCTCAGAGACGATCTGTGTTTACAGTTCCTGCTCTTGTTTGGACAGTTTGGTCCAAAACAGAAAGAAACACATGGGCACGCACGCACATACTGAATTGTGCTGTTACCTTTTGTCAAACGGAGAGAAAGGCAGCCACTTACCATAACCTTGAGCATCATTAACTATCCTGAGTGCTGCTGGAAATCAGAGCCAGGACGTGCGTGCGTGCGTGCGTGTGTGTGTGTGCGCGCGCGCGTGTGTGTGCGCGCACCTTCTACTATTATAACAGATGGTTCTACTGACAGAGATCCGTAGTCGGTGTGACCCAGATTTCTGCAGCCATGTTGGCTCCACGGTTGTTGCCACGGATACCGGAGTAACTTAAAAGTGGCTCCAGATAGATAATCCTTCACGGTGAATGGTTAGATGACTTCGTTTATCGAGAGGAGTTACCACTGCGCGCTGAGAGTCGAGGCTGTCCCCGTCGGTGCGCTCAAGGTCACCTCGACGTTGGAGAATCGGATCATGGAACCACAGGGTTTTAATGCAAGGAATGACTCAGCTTCAAATTATTAGTAGTCATAATGTTTGCTCAGGTTTAGGAGTTCCTAGACATGTAATTTTTGAGATAGTTTAAGTAGTAGCTTGGAAGAAGTGCTCATCTCCCGTCAATTAGTTTTAATACTTACTCAATCTGAGAGCGCACACTCAGCTGCTGGAAGGGAGATTCCAGTGACGGTGCTGAAATGTGACTCATCCGAACTATGGAGTGTGTGTGTGGATGTCACAGTGGGGTGTGCGTCGTACAGCTGCTTCAAAGCCTGACCTAACATTTAAATAAATACACACACACACACTGAGTTGAGTCCAGTTTCCCTGACAGCATCTGCTGCAGTGACAACTGGAGGACAGTCTCAGTCGCAGCTGTCTGACTGTCCAGGTTTAATTGTAAAGCCTTTCATACAAAATGCAGCTCCAAGTGCCTCGCTGAGTGCTGAGACAATATAAAAGCTTAGAACATGGAATGTACAGACAGACACACAGACACTTCTATCCGGAGGAAGATCTCAGGCTCGCAGGCTCTTTGTGAACACGCTCTATCTCCAGATTTAGACAGCGCTCTGGGAAATCGAAGCAGAGGTTTGTCTTGTGATCTAATAACCTGGAGGAGATGCTTGATATATAAAGTGCGATCAGCGCTGTTATGGATAACATGTCTAAGAAATGGTCCTAAAGTAAGCGGACAAAACATTCTCAGCAGAGAGCAGAAGAAACTTGATATATAGAGAAGCTAAAGGCAACCTAAAGATGAATCTCAGTGTGATTCTGTAGTGCTGACTGCAGTGACTCCTCACTCTTGAAGAAAAAAAAACTAAGGCTATAATTATGTCTGTTATGCCAAAATGCCCTCGCTCCACTAATAGCAGGGCTCTAGAAGTAATGTGTCTGAGCTCCGTCACGGCTTCGTGCACACGTGGGGCCTAACGTGGCTCCACAACTCCCTCAGATCACATCTTCATGCCCTCTAGCAGGGATGCAAGAGAGAGATACACAAACTGTATCTAACACAAACAGCATCAGTCACTCCAGTGTCAATCTGAGACTGAAATGACTATTAATTTACTATTAAATTACTGTTATTATTAATATTATTAAGGTTGTCATGGTACCAGAATTTTAAACTGTAATACTTGCACACTTGCTGGCACAAGAATTTGGGCAGAGAAGTCACTGTGGTGTTAATATCTGATTGTACATCTGTTTTTATTTCAATAAAACTACTGTATCGTTTTCGGCATGTTGTATCAATTGACAGCCTCATTAATAACAAGCAACATTCCAACTACCCTAAATGTTTTAGAAATAATTAACCAACACTAAGGGCCCTTAATACTGCTACTAATATTATACTAACTATAGATCTTTTGTGGTGTTGTTTTTATTATTATTGTTAGTAATTGGTGCTGATAGAACCCGTTTCCTTGACTTTGTCATTTCACAATAAACAACAGTACTGAATTTTCACAGCTGAAATGGATCTTGATTCAAAGAAGTGTTGTGGTCCAGTCAAAAAAACCCAACAACCTCAGAACAGGATACACCTGCGGTCCGTCTGTCTTCACTCCTGGAGACACATTTCAATTATTTGGAGCGTTCTTGATTAAGGCAGACCTCGTTCAGATTTGGGTCACTGGCTGGAGGGCAGAGAAACGAGGAAAGAAGGACGCTTGATTAGCAGAAAGAAAAGCAACCATGAGCAAAATCCTGAAGTCAGCTTTGAAGTAAACCAGAGTCGGGGCTGGATGATGTAACATTTCGGTCTGTGATGGTGACTGTATCTGGCTGATCTGTACTCAGCTGTAGCTAATTAATGTTTGTTCCGTGCGTCGGCTAAACTGCAGAATGAAACCTTTGTCATTGTTTCATTAATATGCTCTTTTCGTGCCTCCTGTCAGGTGATCCTGGTTTCGGCCAATAAGCTGACTCGTTACATCGAACCCTGTCAGCTGACGGATGATTTTGGAGGAAGTCTGGACTACGACCACAGCGACTGGCTTAACAAAAGACTGGTCACTACTTTTAAATAAGATAAAAATAAATGAATGCAGTTCATATTTTTTGAATGTATAAATACTTGCTGCCGTGGTAATCCGGCACCATGTCTGAACATGTCTCGGTATCTTTATCATCTGTTGCAGGTTTTTGAGAAGTTCACCAAGGAGTCGACGTCACTGCTGGACGAGCTGTCGATTATCAATGAAAGCGACAAGGGCAGCTCTGTGGACAAGGACAAGTGCGTTCTCTCACACACATACACACACACACACACACACACACACACATACAAAGTTTTGAAGTCTGTGTGTCTGTGTCCCTTGCAGATCAGCTGACTGTGCCCTCCTGCCATCCTTTGACCCTGAGACGGTCCTTCAGACAGGTAAACTCATTACTTAAATGTTATTGTACAAGTTGGTTTCAAGTCTGAGAGTGATTGAGATACTGTACCTCCTCTGCAGCTCAGCAAAAAGAAGAAATTCACTTAATTTATCTATGCATCTAGGACGGCGGTCGAGGAAACATTAAGATTAAGACGATTGTTCAAGTCCTCAGTCTAAATCTTACTTTACTGAAAGAGTTTAAGTGTAATCGCCTAATTGTGTTTACGGTATAACAGTAGAAGTACCTCACGGCCCAAATGTGTTCTTTAGTTGTTACATTATTAAACATCATACTATCAGATTATTAATATTATTGATGCGGTAACATGTAAGATACGTTTAATGTTGTTGTGTTTCATATACTCATCATGGTT
>CAEMYA010000012.1:4659416-4684562 GCA_903131615.1 Diplodus sargus
CCTGACCTGGAGGATGTGGGTGGAGGGAAGGAGAGGTCTTAGATAATTAGCCTGCTGCCTCCAAGACCTGAAGCTAAATAGACACTAAGGATAGATGGATGAATGGGTGGATGTGTGGCTGTGTTCGCTGTACTGCGCTGCCTGTGTGTGTGTGTGTGTGTGTGTGTGTGTGTGTGTGTGTGTGTGTGTGTGTGTGTGTGTGTGTGTGTGTGTGTGTGTGTGTGTGTGTTGAGCGGAGGTGAAAGGAGTCTTTGTTTGTGGTGCCACCCTCCTCGCTCTACCAGCTCCTCTCATAATGTACCGGCATGTAAACAAACACTGACGCATTATTGTTTGTAATGCTTTTATAACAGGCTCTTAAATATCAAACTGCACTCTCTCTCCCTCCTTCCCTCCCTCTCTCCCTCCCTCTCTCCCTCCCTCCCTCTGTGTCTGTGTGAAGGTCATGAGCTGCTGTCGGAGCTGCAGCAGCGTCGTTTCAACGGCTCGGAGGGAGGAGGAGGAGGAGGACAGGGAGGTGAGGAGGCAGCTGTCATTCGTCCGGGGTGCACGGACGGGCGGACGGACGGATGAGTGGAGGGGTGTCATCTGTACTGTCATGTGCAAATTTATTCCTGGACTGTTGTTGCTCGAGACCGACTGTTAAATGCAGACATCGGGATCAGCAACGAGTATACATACATGCCGTTCAGAGATAGATTACATGTATCCCCAGAGAGCTAGACAGTGTGTTAGCAAAGTATGGTACTGGGAATTAGATGTCCCACAGTAGAGGTGACTCACCAGCGGTCACAGCTGAGCTAGTGGACAAGCGAGTCCGAATCAAAGTTTGCTATAGTTCCAGTGTCACAAAGCGTGACTCTGGGTGTACAAAACAGCAACAAAAGCAACCTCAGCAAAACACACATTAATAACAGAATATTTTGTACCTACCATATGTATAAAGCAGTGAGCAGCTTTAGCAAAATACACAAAAAATCTACACAAGTCCAAAAGCACACTTACAGGAAGAGTCCAGCAGAGTAAAGTACTTTTGAAGTAGTTTGCTCTGCTGGACTCGCGAAATTTGTTTTTGAAGACATTTCCAAATGTTGATATTGTTGCACCCTTGCAGACATATGAGGAGCAGCTCGAGGTGATGTTGGTGAAGTTTGATGGTGCGAAGTCTGTGTTAAAAGCAAAATCTTAATCAAAATCTTACAATCAAGGAGCCAATGCTATGAAATAAGGACAGAAGAAAAGCTATTGCAGTAGTAACACCAAGAAGAGACAAAGCCATGAACTAGACAGAGTCGATGTCTTGAATTAAACCGTTGCAGCTACTTTTTGTGCGATTAGATCAGAAATAAGGAGATGTCCTGGAATGTCTCCCTGCCTGTCTTTTGCCTGACCCCTCTCTGACGCCTGACCCTCCAGGTCCAGCCTGGTGTCCCATGGAGGAGGAGCTGCTGGCTCAGCCTCAGGTGATGAAGCTGCTGGACTCGCTCCGGGAGCAGTACACCAGATACCAGGAGCTCTGCAGGCAGCGGAACAAACGCACCCAGCTCGACGAGATTCATGCCAAAGTCATGCAGGTAACACTGAGTTCTTTCTTTCTTTCTTTCTTTCTTTCTTTCTTTCTTTCTTTCAGTGAGTTTAAGAGATGCTGGCAGGCAGACAAAGCTACCCTGGCTGTTTCTGCCAGGTGCCAGTTTTTATGCTAAGCCAAGTGGCTGCTGGCTTCATATTGCTGGACATACATTTGAGTTATCAATCCTCTCATCCTGTAGTATTTAGGTACGAAAATGAATATATATTTACCCAAAACACATTTTCCGTCATCGACTCTCAAACTGTTCCCGAGTATAAATGTGTGAATACCCTCCTCACACTCACAACTCTCTGTACTCATTGTCCTGCTACATTGTCGGCGTCCAGTCTCTCAGAGTCTCCTGCCCTGATTCTTTTATCGTCAAGGCTTTGACCATCAGAAACGGTGTCAGTAGAGCCCTTCAGTAGAAAGTAGACTCTACTTTGATTAGTGGGGTTCCTGTAGCCGCAGGGGTTGATGGGTAATACACTGTCTTGGAGAAGAGCCTGGGGTTGCCATAGTAACCAGAACATGTCGGTCGCTAGCCCGGAGGATTGGAGGTGGGGGGTTGGCCTAGTTCTGGATCGAACTATGTCTGCTTGTGTTTGTGTGTCTGTGTGTGTGTGTGTGTTTGCGTTTGTGTGTGTGTGGGAGCTCTTTTAGGCACCACTGACCTCATAAATACAATTAGATTATGATACTGACACGTACACACATCTGGAGAGACGCTTCCAGATGTTCATGCACCGCACTGTAGCGTACTGTGGTGGACATTTTTAAACTTCAGCTCATCCCAAAATCATGACCACGACATGGTTTATAATAGATAAACATACAGACAGCCTTGTCAACAGAATATGATGGAAGATGTAATATATATCTTTCTCAGGGAATTCTTACACTCATTTATGACTTTACCAGTAAATGTCAAACTCCAGACATGCTCCGAGAGGCTATCATAGCGCCGGCCTGTTCACCCTGGGAATCCCTGGTTGTACTGGTGCCAAGGAAAGACACTCTGTGTGGCACTCTGCTGATTTCACACATGAAGCTTGTTTCATGGCGTCATCTTGGTTGTCTCAGATTGGACTTGAGACTTCACATTTTGAACAAGCAACCGTTAAAAACTTGGGACATGGAGTTTGAAAAAAAAATGCAGGCACTGACTGGGAAGAGAGGGTCGTTCTAAAGACGCTTGCAGAGTTTCACTGGTGGAAACGAAGAATCCAGGAGTAAAAGATACTATCGAGGTATCTCTGCCTCTGCTGCTTTGATTTTGACCGACCTTTTAAGAATGCATCTCTTTTGTCTCTTGACAAATGTTTGTCTCTTGATTAAATTATATTAACCAATTCAGAAATTCAGTTATACTCTATAACTCTGTATGATCTGATTTATTCCCCCGATGCTTTTAATTTCACCTTTTCTCTTTCATTGAGCCTAACTGTAACATGTTAATATGTGTGTTCCTGAAGCATATCAAAGAAAATATAAGTGAATAAAAGAAAGTTGATTTATTTTAAACAAAATATATCAGAAAGAATCATCCAGAGAATGTGAAATGGGACTGTTAGAGCCTCAGAGCCTCCGCTGGTGGCTCAGCTGCACTGCAGCACAGAGACATATCACCCGGTCGGCCTCGTCACAGTAGGAGAAAATAGGTATACACAATAACATGAATGGTGGCTGAATGAATTCTTGTCCCTCTTTTGAACTGGTGATTTAAGCAAGAGACTTTAATGTCCATCTTGTAGCAGTCCCATAAAGTAATAATATACTATACTATCATTTTTAGTTTGGCTGAATTTCAAAATCCCTCTACATGAAGGAGGATGCAGCATCAATGAGTGAAAGCAGCTTGGGGCAGTCTGCTCCTGACCAGTCAGGGTGTGACGATGCTGTTTTCTGAAGGCTCAAGCGAGGTGGGCAGCGGCACCCAGGCCCGTCTACTAACCTCATCCAGATAAACTGTCAGCCAGAAACTCTGGTCTGTTGAGATTTCTCTGTTGGCCTCGTTCTGTCTGGTCGAGGGTGAATTAAGTGCATTCCACAACCTAGTTGAGTGACCATCAAAAGTCGCCATTCAACTAGGCCATCTGCATCAGGGCTGGGCCTATTTGTGCCAGAGTTTTGCTTGACTTTCAACTGCCCGGCACCTGCAAACTTCTTTTGGTTTGACTTCACTGAACCCTTTGATACCCAGACTCCCCCGTACACCTTCAGTTCATTTGATTTTATTTCACTAGGGACTTAAAAGCTGGATTTTATTATTTGTGAAATTATTTTGTAATCCCCTAAAGAGGCATTTATTGATTATTATCACAGCATTGGTGACTGATGGCATTCCCTATAAATATGTGTATTTTTTACATTTGTTTTTGGTGTAAGTTGGCAGGCCCTTTTCCTGCCACGCCTGCCACAATGTAATCTGTGAAGGTGCGTCAACTTCAGTTCACATTGTTTATAGAGAAACGACCTGGACTTTCACGTCTGGCACCAGCACTTCCCACTTTTCCCTCTTTTGGAGATCACAAAGGTTGTATTGTTTCTCTCTCTGTGTCACTCAGGTGGTCACCTGGCTGCAGGGGCCAGGTTCAGAGCTGTTGAAGACCCAGCAGGAGATCGGAGACTCGATTCGAGCGGCTCAGGCCTTGCAGCAGAAACACGAGGAGATCGAGAGCCAGCACAGTGTAATGCAACCCACACACACACACACACACACACACACACACACACACACACACACACACACACACACACACACACACACGACATCATGTGACAAAGACAAACTGATATGTTCGATTAGAGGTTAAATACACATCTGAGTTCAATGCTTCCACTCTGATTTCTATAGTTTGACCGTAAAAAGGTCAGAAGATAATAGAAACAAATTAATGCATTTTATATGACACTCATGTTTCCGAGTGTGTGTTTTCTGTCAGTGTTCTATGGAGAACACTCCATTTTACACTGTTTATTAATGTTAGTACTCTGGCAAATCTGTGTGTGTCTACAGGAGTGGTTTGCGGTGTACGTGGAGTTGAACCAGCAGATTGCTGCCTTGCTCAGTGCCGGGGAGGAGGAGGAAGTGGTGGAGCTGAAGGCGCTGCAGCAGCAGCTGAGCGACGTGTGCTACAAACAGGCGTCCCAGCTGGAGGGCCGACAGAACGTTCTGCAGGCGGCGCAGGGCTTCCACAGCACCACACAGGAGGTAACACACACACACACACACACACACACACACACACACACACACACACACACACACACACACACACACACACACACACACACACACACACACACACACACACACACACTGTATCACATGCTGTTAATGCCTGATGGTCAGACTGGAAATCAGACTTCAGTGTGTCAGAGGCAAGAATATAAAAAATTTATAAAAATGTATGTGATCTATTCTGGACAATTAACACTCTGTGTCCGCCCCTGCAGTTGTCCCAGCAGTTGGATGGTCTGCTGGGCATGCTCTGTGCTGACGTGGCTCCAGCTGACGGAGCTTCAATTCAGCAGAACCTCAAACTCTTGGAGGAGAAGCTGCAGACTGTTGGTCCGTGCTCTAAATGAGAGATCATGTTCATTTTTCTCTTCAATAATATTGTTAACTGATAAAGTGTACCAGAGTTCCTCTGTGACATTAACCATCTCCCCTCCATGCAGAGGCAGGCCTAGCGTCTCTGCGCCAGAAGGGGGGAATGTTGCTGGAGCAGATGTGCAACCAGCCGTCCTGGTCTCCGGAGGAAACTGAGATTCCAGCTGGAGAGCAGCAGGACAACATTCAGCACATCCAGGCTGTGATGGAGGAGATGCAGCTCCGCAAGCAGAGGTGACTTAGTGACAGAGTTTAGCATGGAGCCACTTGAGCTTTATTTATTCACTCTGACAAATAGTAATCATATTTGTACAGCACTTTTCATACTTAGTTTTAAAGTAAGACCAAAAGCTTGGAACTGCGACAATGCCTTTGTGTCTGCATCTTTCTCCGTGCAGAGTCTCAATCATCACTTATTGGGTCACTCTCATTCTTTCAAAGAACTGTAATTAACTTCTTTTTTTTTAAGTTTCTACTTGAGCAAACTTAAAAAAAACAAGTTGATTACAGTACTGCAGTACGTAACATGCAATATGTCTGAGTATAACGCTAGTGCAGACATTTTCCTTCATATCTGTTGCTTCCAATGCAGTCAGAGATGCTGATGTCACTCAGAGTGAAACACATCACCGGGCTGTAGGAGTTACTGGTCAGGTGGTAGAGCAAACGTCCAGTTATTGGAAGGTGGCTGGTTTGAATCCCCGGCTCATCCGACTGCATGTTGAAGTATCCTTGAGCAAGATACTCAACCCCAAATTGCTCCAAGTTGCTCTGACATTAATGTGTGGATGTGTGTGACAAGTGTTGTAAAGCGCTTTGAGCAGTCAGTAGACTGGAAAAGCACTATCGAAATGTCCATTCACCCACTACCAGTCTATAACCACTGGTCAAATTTCATCCAATGTCCTGCTCCCCAGAGGATGAACTGCCCCCATTAATGACCCCATGTACTTTCCTACATCACCTCTTTTTGTTTCTTTTGCCCAGATTGTTGTTTATTATGTCAAAAACGGCCTCTAGGGCAGCCATTCCCTAACTTATGAATGACGCATCTATCTTTGTAACCTAAATCTTGAATTATAACTGGGATCCACACACAAGACTAAGACGAGCATTCTATGTAAACACAGGCCTAAGGCAGTGCAGTTCAAATTAATAATCCATCTACATACACATAACAGTGCTATTGACATGATGTAAGTTCCAATATCAAGTTGAGGTCTCTTCCCTCATCCAAAGAAATGTTGCCTTCCTGTCAAAATTGTATTTTCTTGCATTGCCACCCAGCAGCGGTGAACGTTGAGCTTGGTAGATGGCACAGATACAATTTAACTACCTTGTTTGATCAGTTTTCAGCTACCTTTTCAAATGTAGATATTTATTGATAAAGAGTTTATGGAAAATCCAAACTTAATGACAAAAGTGAACATTAGAATCTTTGTATGTATTTATTTATTTATGATTACTGAACCAGCGGCCCCGGACCACACTATGTGAATCACTGCTCCAGGGGAAGGAAGCAGCACGAAAAACTGTTAGTTAGGTTCATGTGACTGAGATCTTTAAAGGTATAGTGATTGATTATGGGGAAAGACTTTGCAATATTTAATTTGCTGTCAAACAACAAACCCAATCAGTGCCATTCAGAAACACCGCCTCCAAATTAATGGGCACACGTTCCCATGACAGTGACAACCGGGTTAGTTACTGACCCAAAAAACCCAATGTGACAAAGCGACAACATGACACAACAGTCGAAAAACGAAGATATACAACAAATCTGACAAAAAGGTATTGGATTAGCAATAATGAGTGTGTGTGTGTGTGTGTGTGTGTGTGTGTGTGTGTGTGTGTGTTTTGCAGGTGTGAGGACATGGTTGACGTGAGGAGGCTGAAGATGCTACAGATGGTTCAACTGTTTAAATGTGAAGAAGATGCTCTACAGGTGCGACACAAAACACACACACACACATACTCTCTCTCTCACACACACACACACATACTCACACAACAAAAGCTTTCAGTATTAATGAGATGCTAATCTGTGTGTGTTCAGGCAGTAGAATGGCTCGGCGAGCTGTTGGACGCCCTGTTGAAGACTCACGTCAGACTGGGCGACGACACCCAGGAGACCAGGACCATGTTGGACAAACACAGGAAGTTTGTGGATGTTGCTCAGGTGAGATTTGATCTGTTGACGATGTGAAAATATCGATGAGAGCTGCTTCGAATAGCAGTTTTCATCCACAGTTAACATTAAACAATATTGGTATCAGTGCTTGTTATATATTGCCTGAATAAAGAATGGAAGAAATGACAGCATGTTTTATGGAATTGAACCTTTTGGGACAAAGAGTAAAAGTGCTTTATCCCATGGCAAAGGCAATATTTAATGTAGAAATCATTCAACGTTTCATGTAGTAACTAAATTGGCCATGCCATAATGAGATGCAGCGGGATCTGTCTGCTTCAGCTCAGCTGGTAACAATGACGTCTCTGTGCTATGCTAGCACCAAAGCATTAATTCAGCCCTCTCAGCCCCCCTCCCCCGCCAAGATCTGCTGCTCCACACAGACCGCCTGACTGTAAAGTTCCAAAACTATCAAAACTGAACTATTAAATTGTCCATGACCATGCTAGTGGCTTAACTTACTGTCATTACAGAGGTTCTTTGAGCTAAAAGCTAACACCAGCATGCTAACATGCACACAATGACTATGCCAACAAGTTCACATATGGCAGATACAGTATGTTCACTATCTTGTTTCAGACTGCTAATATGCTAAAGTGACAATTAGCCTGAAACACAAGGCAGATTGGATTGAACTTAATTGTACAGGTACTGAGTATTGAATAAAAGACTAATTATAATCTTGACCTGATGACGGCACGAGAGGAAAAGATGACCACCAAAGATATTACAATTCAAAGTTTAAACATTGAAAACTATCAGCTTTAAGAGACGGAAGAGGACGATCGTTCTGAAAACCAAACACTAGCACACAGACAGTAACTGTTTGTCATGCCATCCTGCCTCCTCCCCTGTCTTTCCCCTCAGAGCACCTATGACTACGGCCGTCAGCTGCTGCAGGCGACCGTCGTCCTCTGTCAGTCCCTGCGCTGTACAACGCGCTCGTCTGGAGACACTCTGCCTCGACTCAACCGGGTCTGGAAACAGTTCACCGTCAGCACAGAGGAGAGACAACAGAGACTGGAGCTGGCTCTGAGCTTCCACGCCGCCGCCGAAAAGGTGACACAGGCCGAGAGAGAAAGACCTTACTGTGCCGTTCTTATATCTTTACTAGTTAGTTCCAGCAGCAGCTTGTGTGGATGAGCTGACTAGAGCTTGATCTATCCATTAGCAGGCCAATATCGCCAAGAAATGAAAAAACGATGGTCACCACATTTTATGGCTACATCTCACCACTGCAGCCACATGGATGCAGAAATGATAAATGTACATGTGTTTTTACTGTGTTCCAGGTGTTACAACAGGAATGTGTGGACATGGAGTCTTTGGATGATGTTGACTCCACAGGAAAGGTTCTGCTGGACAGACTGACCATGCCTGTTATCTTCCCTGATGGGTATGTACACACACACACACACACACACACACACACACACACACATTTTTTTGTTTTGGTCACTTTAGAACAGAGATGGGGACGCAAGTTTGCGATTTAGGTTGCAGTTAAGGCGCACACTCAGCGACTTGAGACCTGACTTTAGACACGCCCTCAAAAGACTGGAGACAACATGACCGATATTGGCATTCATTGAGTTGTGTGTCTAGCTACCTAGTATGTTCAGTCTTGTTTGGGTCTCGACCAACACCCTGAAAATGATCTGGCTCTTTAGCTGCTAAACGCTCTGCTGTGTTCACCAGCTAGTTGCTAAGCGTGTCTTTCTTCTGTTTGGTGCTGTGCAGCTTGTGAGTGCACAGTGAGTTTTAGGACTTCATAACTAAACACAGCTGCCTACTGCGTCCGAAGACAAGAGTGGTGAGGGTGAACCGAAACAGCAAATGTAGGGGTCGTAAAACCAGGGCAATGATTTCAAGCAGAGCGCCGTGGTAGCTGAAGGATTCGATCTATTACAAAAATACTGCCCAAATTGTTTAACTTAAAGTCCGATAATTGCTTAATAATAGCTTTATACCACTATTCCCATATGGTAGCTGGGTCCCTAAGTGTACTATAATACAATCTCCTAACTTGAATTATTGTTTCAGGAGCGAGCAGTACTTCGGGAGCCCTAGTGAAACAGCGGCAGCGGCGGAGGGTGTCAGAGAGCGTCTGCTGCTGGTGGAGGAGCGTCGGCTACAGCTGCAGGAGGCGAGACTCGATAATGAGGACGAGGAGGAGGAGGATGGGAGGGTGCTAAATGGGCAGGATGGACGGCTAGACGTGATTGGAGAGGAACTGAGTGAGAAAGAGGAGCAGGAGGAGGAGGAGGAGGAGGAGGTGGCGGAGGCGGAGGCAGAGGAGGCAAGGCAACAGGATGAAGACTTGGAGAGGGGTACGCAGGACTGCTAATGGATCGCTGACGACGTTAAACCAAGCAGCCTTAATGAAGCTCGTCAGTGAAGGGCTGCTGATTAATTTCTGCCGAAACCTCTGCTTTGTTCTCCCTCGAGCCAGGAAACCCATCGATTGGTTGCTTCTGTCCCTCTGCAGCAGTAGCTTATTCTTACTGATGGCCATTCTTTATATGAAGATTACATTTCCCATCAGCCTCACTGCTACTAAAGCAGAAGCTGCGACAGCTTAACCACCGTCTGCTCCTGAAGAACAGCGCCCTCCAACTGTTGCCGTTGAGTGATTCAGCAGATACACGTGGCCCACTGGATCAATGTAACATACTGGAAATATTTACTGGAATTATTCATATTCACGTCTGTGGATGCTCCTATGATGACCATCAACTGTAAAATAATCAGATGAATAAGAATACTCTTAATCTACGCCTAACACCACCTCAGTGTCCCCAGCATGCCACTCGTTCACCTAAGTGAGCGGAGCTGGTGCTAACATGGTTACCAAGGTGTGTGTGTGTGTGTGTGTGTGTGTGTGTGTGTGTGTGTGTGTGTGTGTGTGTGTGTGTGTGTGTGTGTGTGTGTGTGTGTGTGTGTGTGTGTGTGTGTGTGTGTGTGTGTGTGTGTGTGTACGTACGTACGTACGTGTGTGTGCCTCCTGACTTCCCATGAGATTTTGCTTCTTGGTCATGTAATTTCAACTCCTCCGGAGTCCTCGGCAGCTCTCACACACTCAGTGCTTTGTTTTACAAAGAGGTCGTGAAAGAAGAAGTCTGGGGCGCAAATGTAGGCAAAAAAATCACAGAGAAAAGTGAGCAAAACATGTAATTTGACATTGAGAGCGCGAGTTGAAGGTCCATTGTGTAGGTTGGACATGACTTGGTTGCAGATTGCAACCAACTAATGACCTCCAAATAAAACAAAAATTGCCCTCTCTAGAGCCATTGTTGGGTTTGTCCATTCTGGGACGCTGTGGATTCAACGTGGTCCAACATGGCGGACTCCGTAGAAGAGGCCCTGCTCCCTCTGTTGATATAAAGGCTTATTTTAAAGTTTAGTTCCAGGTAAATTTACACTATTAAAAACATAAGTATGGATATTATCTTTAATTTCTGCCAAAAGATCCCCCTAAATGATGAATTATCAGATTCTTAATTGTTTTTTAGGTAGGTACGGAGACTTGAAGTCAATACAGTTGTAACATAAATGTATCCATGATGCTGACATCTTTCAGCGCCCCAGAGGCTCCCACCACTTCGCTGCTCTAAATAAACCCCTCTGCCTTCGTGATAGAAATCAAACCTGCGCCGCTTGCTCTGATCCAGACTAACCACGGGGACTGAGGTGACCTCTGACAGCATTCCAGTGTGCAGACTGGGCGCACTAAGACTGATGATCGCATTCTGACATGGGAACATGAGAACAGGACAGATTCCTTTTCTATTTATTCCCCCTTTTTTTAGCAAACCTTGATGATGGTTGGTGTTTTTTGACCAATAACTGCTGCTGTAAGTAAAACCGCTAATTGCTGCGCCTTGCCCTCTGTCCTCTTCATCCGATGACATACATTGTGCAATGACATCAGTATGACATCATCCTCTAAATAAAGAAGCATTTTGAAGTTGCCGTCCTGAAGTGTGTTTTTATGTCTGCTTTTTCCTTTATTAAACAACAGAAAGTGCTTATATGAACAATTTAAACTGAAACATACATCTGAGAAGTTCTAAAACACAGATATATAAAGGATGCTGTGTGGGCCTGAAAGCATCTCCGTCTTTTTAACTTTATTTTCTAACATTTCACATACTTCTTTATTCTGATCCACACTCCACACCTGTTGGTGGCGGTAAAGCGCCGATCCGTTGTTTTGCCATCCTCCAATGAAACGTAAAGAATGTCCTCACAGGGGCGGGGTCTGTAGGTCAATGGGCGGGGCTCTGACAGTCGTCACTGAGGCAACATGGCGAACGCCGGCGGAATGACCGTGGACGGAGGAGACATGATGCGATATGCTGAATACTCTCCAAAAACAACCGCGAGGAGTGACGCAGAGATAGACAGGCGGCTGGTGAGTTTCTGTTTCCACACTGAAGACCTCTGTGGAGTCGGTCAAACCGAAGCAGTCCGGCTTTGACGTGTGGAGACTGTCGGGTTAGCTCAGTGACCGCGACGGCATCACGTCTTGCGTCAGGTGCAGAAGCTAACGGTAAACATTTAGTTACGTAGCTGGAGGACGTTTAAACCGCACGCGTCCCTGAACCACACTGTCACACACGGGAGGCTGAGAGGCTGCTGTTGGCCGCAGTTTTAGATTAAGGTCAGATTATTATTATTATCGCTACATAATCTCTGGATGATCAACCTGTCTCCACAGCCTTTGTAAGATGACCAATGACCCAAACTGCTCTGTAAACTTGTTAATGAATTAGATTTATAGAACGCCACTTCTTATTACATAATACCTGTACTGTCAGTAGTGGCGTTCTATACCTCTGTATTCCAGTGGCCAGTTAGCACCATGTGACATTGGATACATAACACATCTGACATCAAGCCATGTCCTGCTACAGTTCACTATTGTTGATGTAGTTTCGCCACTTCTTAGAGAGCTACAGTCACAAGAATAAGAGTTGACTGGAGTAGAAATCTCAGATTAGAATATGACTATTTTAGGCTCATTATATAGAGGTTTATATTAGACTGTACTTTGAGGGGCTGCTCAAATCATACTGACAACTTATTTTGAAGTAACCACGTTTAGGAGTTGAACAAATAAGTCACAAAGCATGTGTGTGGCACATTAAGAAGTAATTGCTGAGCTCAAAAATGGGATCAGCTCCGGTATGTTCTTTTTTTTTTTTTAAAAGCACATATTTCACATCTCCAGTCTACACAGTCACATTGCTCCATAAAGGCCACTCATTATGTTCCAATTCTGAGCAGAGATCCCAGGGGTCATCTCTGAGTGTATGAACAGATGAAGCCAGTGTGAAAATGTTTATTATTGTCTAAATTTCCAATCAATCTATCATCTTACCTATTGACTCATGGACACACTGTTTTTTACTTGAGCAATTCTTCTTACTGAACAACAACCAGTAACGTACTGATATCAACAGCCGTTGATTAGTGGAGACTGGCTCGCTGCTCTGTCTACAATGGGAAAACATATTTGGACAAACTGAAGCTGCCTGTCAAATCTTCTTTGTCATGTGTAGTAACTGCTGCATGTCTTGTTCTGGTGACAGGGAGGGACTCTGATTGCAGTCGGTCTTGGTGTGGCTGCTGCGGGTTTTGCAGGTAAGAAAGATTTGATATAAGAACAGTAATTTGACAAGATAAGTACATGTCAACTATTCCTTTTTAGGCTTTTGCTTACACTGCTAAAATTATCGACCTGCTTGCGATTGTTATTTCTACAAGTTTCCTTTACAGTTTGCTTTGTGTTATATTGCACCCTTGTCATTTAGAAATGTCATTCATGCATGTGTTTGATCCACAGGCCGATATGCATTCCAGCTGTGGAAGCCTCTCGGACAAGTCTTCTCTGAGACTGTCAAGAAGATGCCCACATCAGTGAGTTCAATGATTAACCTCCTTTACCTTCCCTCTGATGTTCATTTACCATCTTATTCTGCTAAATTATACATCTGACTTTTCACATCACTTGATGAGTCACATACTGTATTTCCGACTTATTATTGTGTCCCTTATTGTTAAGTATGTTGTATGTATTAATCTTCAGAATATTAACCAGGTGAAACAAAAATGTCTTGATGTTGATGATAAAATGGATTCAGATCCAACCTAACTTCAGTCTAAACTACTGCAGCATCAAATGAGCTAGAACTCAGCTGAAAAATGTCTGGTATTGCCATAAACAGGTTTTATCAGGTACCTGTACGCAGGTAAAAGCCCAGCTCACCTTGGTCTTTTCAGTCCTGAAGTTAAACTCCAACCAAAAACAATTCAAAATTACAAACTGTGCATGTTGCCTGTTTTAGAAACGAACAAATAAAATTAAGCCCGTCCTCAGATTGAGACGATTGAAGATCAATGCTGTAATCCTCCTCTGTCACCACAGGCTTTCTCGTCATATTACAAAGGAGGATTTGAGCAGAAGATGTCCAAACGAGAGGCCAGCCTAATTCTTGGCATCAGGTAATAGTTGCTTCAGTGTTATGTGTTAACTTATTAAAGCTCTTCAGTGTTTGTGTCTCTCACTTAGAGGAGAGCAATAGTTGCTCACATGGATGCATTATTTGTTTTTATGTCCAGCCCAGTCACCACAAAGGGGAAGGTACGGGAGGCACATCGGAGGATCATGGTCCTGAACCATCCAGATAAAGGTAAGATACAACTCTGACCCTCAAAGTGCTGAAGACAAAAGGCAGATGTTTCAAAACTGTAGTTGTCTTGATTAAGTCTTAAGTTACAACATTTACATAATCAGTGAAATGGACCTGTGAATCACAAATTCTGCTGTCTGTGCTCAGACTGATGACTAATGCTGATGTTCATTCATAGTTTGTGTATCTGACAGTGAGCTTTATTCTAATGAATTTGGTATATTGATGATGGCAGTTTTGCTTCCATGTTGTTTATTTACTAATAATTTGCTTGTGTTTGTCACATGCAGGCCTTCATTTAGGAAACCAACAACATGAATGACATTAGAATAACACAATACAATAAAACGCCCATTATCAATAAACAATTTGCAACCCATATAGGACATTATATATGAAATATACATTGTCTTAAATGAGCACATGATGATGTCAGTAGTCTAGGTTTGGTACCGAGGGAAGACATGTCATCAGAGAGGGACCATGTATTTACTATTTATTGTAAAAGAATGTTCTTTTGGTTTTATGTCCAATTTCTAATTTAAACACTGTTGTGCAGCCCCACACTATATTGCCCAGTCATCCAGCCCTGACTATACTCACTGAAACACTTGTAGAATGTCAAGTGTTCAAGGAGTGATCCCAGAATCAGACTAAAACTTTATTTTCATGTGTGTGCAGGTGGATCACCGTATCTCGCCGCAAAGATCAACGAGGCCAAAGACCTTCTGGATAAGGATATCCGACGCTGACGTGCACTGTTAATGACACGTGGAAGACCTCCTTCACCTTGTGCATGGTCTCAGCTCTGTAGTACAGATCCATCAATATCAACACCAAACCCAGGCAGCCGCAAAGACTCCTGGAGTGTGGCAAACATTATAATTAACTTCCTAACAAGGTTACTTATCTTAGACATGAATAATCCACATTGTTAATATATGATATCAATGTCAATGGATGAAGGTTACTGCCTTGAAATGACTGGCCGTCATTTTGGATATGACTGGGTGTTATGATGGAGGGCACAGGTGGGTAAAGATGTAGAGTCGACATCATTCTTCACTGCTTTGTATTTGCTTTGTTAGAAATATTATGTGTACAAATGTCAGCATATAAGGTATCATGTAATGATGTAATCTATTTAAGGAATAATATAAAAGAAAATCAAATATTGTGTTAATGTGGAAGGGGTGGAAATCATTTTTAAATAAATCCATTTGAAAAGATATACAGTGGTTGTGTTTGTATGAGAATGAGTGACAGTGGCTGGATGTGTGGAGGTCAACAGAAACCTACATGAACCAGGTTTACTCAATAAAGTGATGTTGGTACTGAAAGCAGGTTCTTGGTTTTCTTTTCTTTTTTTTTTGTCCCTTTTCCTCCACTCTCCCTGACATCAGTTTGTGTAGGCCTCACTGTGATTTAAGATTAATGAGTCGCTGGACCTGCTGCAGCTGAATGACTGTGAGCAGAAGTCCCTAATCAACTTCCTGTCTATAATAAATCCTCTCTCAGAGCTTCGGTGACTCGATGCAGCCTCCTTGAGTGTTAGGGGAGTTGTAATATCGTCTTTAGCGATGCAGCTTTTTTTTTCTGAGCACTTGAAGGACTTTGTCCATGTTGGCATAACAATAAAGCCTCTGAACAAACTGCAGAAAGCTCTAAATGAACGTTAAGGTGTGTAACTGAATTTACTATGGTCCACCTACAGTAAATAGTTGTTTCATGTTTATGCCACTAGATGGAGTCATTGACAAGTGAACCATGTGGAGCTGTAAACTGTTTGCACGTTGCAAAGAATAAGAATACAGAAAATGTTTTAATAAATAGAATAATGAATTTGTTGTGTTGAACTGGACATTAGCAGTATATTCAATCATGTTTGTGTATATTTGTCTGTTCTTGTTTTGTGTCTTATTTGCTCCAACTTGTATTTGCGGGATTGTTTTATTTTTCTACACCTGCTCCTGTTCCGCTTTACTTGTTGCTTGTTTTGCTGTTGCATCACTTACATCCAGCGTACGTTC
The DNA here is from genome assembly GCA_903131615.1 of Diplodus sargus. Lineage (NCBI taxonomy): Eukaryota > Metazoa > Chordata > Actinopteri > Spariformes > Sparidae > Diplodus > Diplodus sargus. Next base: position 4,675,519 of record CAEMYA010000012.1, read on the forward strand.
TCATCTGTATCTGCTTGGATCTTTTTGTGTGCTCTTCTACTTTTATATGTTTGTGTTTTATTTCTTGATATTTGAGCTTGATACGTGTTTGTATTTGTGTTTTCTCTTTGTGCTTGTATCTCCGTGTGTGTACAGGTGTACTTTGTGACCCTTGTGGACCCTCGACATGATTAGGGGTCCAGCAGGAGCCTCGAGGCAGGGAGCAGTAGCCCGGAGGAGCTGATGGAGTCCTGAGCCTGGAGCTGGTTTCTATTGTCCGCGGTAATTGGATTTGGTCTGGGAGGAGAGATGGCAGCCAGTGAGAGGCTGCGATCATTAGGTGTGAATGAGACGTGTGGTGCCAGGGCTGAACACACACATACACACACACACACACAGATATTTTATTGTGTTTGGAGTATTGTGTTGTTCAATGGACGTCGGATACACACACACACACACACACACACACACACTTGGACACTAATCTGAAAATTCTGTTTTCACGTCAAACACCTTTCTGCCCACCGTGTGTTTTCAGATCATTTTCTTACAGCTCACCTTCACACTGACACATTAAAACAAACAGGCCAACAGTGACATCTCCTCTCCGTCATCTCTACAGTGATCTGTCATGAGAACACAGCCAAACACACAGAACAGATGTTTTACCTCCTTTTTTTGAAGGAAACCCTGTTCCTCAGCAGGTTTCAATGAAAGGTGTGACTCAGATTACCTGTACCTCTAATAAAGCCCAGTCTTGGTCAGGTTTAGTTTTCAGGTTTAATCCAAAAGTTGTCTTTTGTTTTGTGTTTTGTTCCATTTTGTGTCCGATGTCAGATTCTCACAATGGGCACAGCCTTGGCCTCTTGTCTTCTGACCTCTGTCTCGTCACTTTTCTGTGATGGGATTCTGGGAGACAACAACAACGCTGTTTCACCTGTGTGAATTCACAGGTAGGTCATTGTTTTTTTTTGTTTTTTTTTGTACAGTGGCTGAAGGAGTTCAATGCAATGCGTTTTAAAGTGGACTCCACCGATGCATCAACGTCTGTTTACGGGTCTGGGGATGTACCACTGTGTATGTGAAATGTTTTTTTCAAATACACAGGCCTCTGGTGGTTGAAGAGCAAACTATGTGAAGTCTGATAAATGTCCTCAAGTAACATCACTTCAATCACATTTACTACTCTGATGCTTTGTTACCTTTCCACGATGAGAGCTTATCCTTGTGTGATTGAGCACCCAGCCTGTCTGGAATGTGCGCTTGTTGTCACGTTTGGAAAGTTTAGCCCAGCTGAGTCTGAGACGTCCTCCTGGTGGACAAAGATCAGCGGTCTCATTAATAAACAGTGCACACGAGAGGGCCGTTGTAGTCACTCACACACACACACACACACACACACACACACACACACACACACACACACACACAGCTTTCTCCAGTCAGCTGTAAATCAAGAAAGTGTGGACATAAAGTCAGTTACTCGAGTAGTTACACTCCCTATGGTCACTTTCTCATTCATAACGCAGGCCACGTTCACCGGAACTAAACTTCAATAAATAAATAAGTAAATACATTGTGTTCGCGTATCAAACTTCCACTTTCAAATGATATCCGAGGGTGATGGATGACACTGATCGTGCCTGAGCGTTTACATTATATGCTTAGTAACCTCCAGCTGATCACCTCACTCTCTGCGTCAGAAAGCTCTCTTTTTTCCCCTCATCTTCATCTCGTTGTGGCCATGATTCACTGCACCAGTGGCTCAGCTCCACGCACACCCAGGAGGCACTGAGCACTGACCCTGGTTGAATGTGGGTGTGGAGAGAGCGGTGCGTGAGGCGGATCCACGTGCGGGCGTTTCCAGGTTGATTTAGGATTTATGAAAGGAAGCTGCGCACCGTTGGCCCTTACCCATCCTTTGGCGTACGTACACTTCCGCATTTGTTCATCTGCAGAAATTTAGTGTGTAGTTTTATAAATGAGGCCCGTGATTTTCCTCTGGTGCCAGTTATTAGTAAGTAATAATAATTTTTACTCATATAATAATAGCAACTATGAGCGTGTATGATTACAATCTCAAAAGGAGGGGGGTTTCAATAAAGGACATTTTCATAGTTTTTTCATAGTCTGTCTTGAAAAATAACTGTTGTTTGCTTAATTGGACTTAGAAACAGGCTTTTTCCTGCTCTGAAGAGATCAAGTTTGGGATCTATTTTTGCAGAAAACGGGGTCTGCAGATCGAGAGTCATTTACACTGAAACTGCATTCAGTTCAGAGGGGATGATATGGAGGCCATGTACAAGAGGAATAGTTAGTGCAAGTAAAACAATAATAATAATAATAATAATAATAATAATAGTAATAATAATAATAATAATAATAAAACATTTATTCTATATAGTGCATTTCATGGTACTCAAAGACACTTTACAGGTTAAAATGCAGAAGAATAAAAACACAAAGAGACAGAAGTAATGTTCTGGAGGTTTTGAGGTCAGTACAGTCTCTGATGTGTTTGTGGAGGGAGTTCCAAAGGGGAAGGGCAGCTACAGTCACCCCAGGTTCAATACAACAGATAACTATTCTTTAATGACAGGCTTTAAAGTGCAAAATGTATCCATGCAGTGATAAGAGCAGCACTTTCTTCTCATAACTAAATAACTAAATAGAGACAACACTGAGTTGTGTCAAAGTGCCTCTCAGTTCATACAAAGATTTACAGCGGCAGAGAAACTGTCGTCACAGTTGTACTGTGTTGTACCCAGTTGCACTCTTTTTGTGTTTCCGCAGCACTGTGGATGCATAAAGCAGCAGTAAACATGTTGCATTAGAGCAGAGCACATTATTTGCATATTAAAAATGTACCTGTGTGTGTTTGTAGGTGTGTGTGTGTGTGTGTGTGTGTGTGTGTGCATGCGTGTGTGTGTGCGCAAGAAAAATGTACTGAACACACACGGACACGCACGTTGTCTCCATGGGAACCAAGCAGCCAGTCTGCTCTTCAATAGCTGGTGAGTGAGTCGAGGTAGATGGCTATTGTGTTTTGTGTGTTTGGGGGGTCGGGTTGGCGGTTCGAGAGGGGTTGGGGAGGGGGCAATATTATGCAGCGCACTAGACAGATGAAAGCACTGCACATCCTTAAATCTAATCATAATTTAGTCATCACTAGAAGATGTTATGATCAAAATAAAGAAGGAAATAGGCGAGGCTGACAGGACAGAGAGAGACCTGAGTGCACGAGTCAAGGGAAGGGGGATGTGAGATTGCTGTTAGATGGGAAATGATGGAGCCTCATGGACAGAGATGGTCTTATTCTTAAAACCGATGCTTATTTGTTGCATCAGTCCCCATATCCAGACACAGGCACTTAGCCTAAAAGGATTCCTCAGGCTGAGACGCAGCTACGCTTCCACAAAGACAGTGAACTATAAGTCTTTACCGTCAATGCCAAGACTTTCATTCATGCCTTTTAGAATTTGAATGCCTGTAAATCAAATACAATTCAACATTTGAATACAACTTTCTCTATTAAATAAAACTTGTTTCCTGTCTTCACTGAGAGCAGAACATGATTTGTCCATTTAGAAATGTTGTGTTGAAGAGAATGAGACAAGGAAACACTGGATGACGTTCATTTTCTCATTAATTAGCTTTTTATGTACATATTCTCAGAGTAAGCACGTTTTGAAACGAAAAAGAAAAGTAAAATAGGAAGATCAATGAAATCCACCAATTCATACCTGAGCCATGTAGGATTATTATACTGCAACAAGTGAGTAACATAGTAGAGCCCGGCCCTCCTCTCCTTCACTGGGCGGAACTTTAGAAACACATTCAGACAAAGAGCATTCAGAGAATGGATGAGAAGAGGAGGAGGCCTGACTCGGTTTTGCTCAAATGAGCTTTGGAAAGCTGATGGGGATATTTCTTGGATCGGAGCTACTGATAAAGTAGTCTCTTGTGCTGATATTTGGACTGATCAGTTCTAATTCTCAATTGCTTTTTTGTTTTTTGTTTACACTTTCATATATTTTATATATTTTTTTTAGCATTGCCATTAAATCCATCATGCCCCTGAAACAGAATGTGTTAAATATCATGGAGCAAATTGTATCAATTAAAGCAAGAACAGTATTAATATTTTATAATAAGAAGTGTAGTATGGTATTAAATAATTTAATCCTAAATATTTCATTGTTAATTTCAATGTCCAAGGCTGTTTTTGTTATGTGTTTGTTATCTTGATAATGATCTTTCTTTGGTTCCACGAAACTAGTTTAAAATGTTTCTGGAACTGTTGTCAACAAGTCATCAGGACTAAACCTGCAAATCTGCTGTTTATTGACAATTAGATGGATCATGACAATGACATTTTGGGTGAACGTGAGGTAGTTTTCGAATACAATAAGAGACAAGAGAGGCAAATTAATAAAGAGCATCAGAAATTGTAACAGCTGAGAGGACAGGACATCAGAGATAGACATCTGACATCTGACATCTGCGTGGACCACATGGTGATTTCTGAATCAGGTTTTAACAGCAGTTCTACCTGTGATAAAGTTAGTTTAACAGCGACAGTTTGCAGCCATTATTATGGCAGGAAAAGATGTTATTCTGAGAAGATCACTAAACAGTTAAAGCTCATCTCTACTTCATGTCCTTTACAGAGACATACATGTATATTCTGAAATAATGTGGGAACCCTCACAATGTTTTTGAGTTATAATGCATGTTCATGGAAGCATCACTTATAGCATACTCACAGGCACTTCAAAGGTCTGAAATGCTGGACTGTCTTGATCGTAAACTAGTCTTCCCAAATAGATGTTCTGATCTTCTCTCCTCATTTCCTGATAGGCAGAGAGATCAATTAAACCTTTGGTTGTGCAATGCGTGAATAAGAACAACAAGTATGCAGGATATATCTAGGATAATGACAGAAAATGTCTGAATTACGGAGATAGCAATATCCACGGGTCTACTTACGATGTTGCCAAAGGGGGACTGACTTTTTGTTATGTGGCTGAGTGTCACGTGAATGATGGAGACTAGGTAAGAAAGAGGAGATAACCAGATCTCCTGGAAAACACCAGCAACGCTCAGGTTGTTCTCATGAATGTCCTTGAGGAGAGAAATTAAATATCTTAGTTTCCACAGCCCATAAACTACAACTGTTTCTAAGTTGTAATTTACAATCCACTGTAAAACAATCTGTGAGCACCTTAAAATGAAGCTTTCTCCTAAGTGTTAAAAACTTCTGTTTAAAATCTTAATATTTACAATATTAATGTGGGAATAATAAAAATCTCAGAATTTTTTTTTAAAATCAAGACTGATTAAAATTTCGTCCCCAAGACTAAATAGCGCACCCTTGAATTTGATGAGGAGATTCCACTTTACTCCTCAAGGATTTCTTACAGTGAATGTCTAAAATATTACCATCACCATCTAGGAAAAACCTAGATGAAATGTGTCATTTTATTTTTTTAAATTTTTTTTGTACTTTTTTTTATTCGTCATGTGTGCCTTTCTTTCTTTCTTTCTTTCTTTCTTTCTTTCTTTCTTTCTTTCTTTCTTTCTATCTTTCCTGTTCTGGGAATAACATTCTCAGGGAAAAATACGGAAAATGAGAAAAAGAAACATGGGACATGATGTCGTGATTTCCTTCATAAATCTATAAAGCATAGTTATAAGTTTTAACAGGGGTGAAAGTATCTAATTACAATTACTCAGATTACTGTAATTAAAGGTGCTATTTGAAATTCAATATTTCCTGAGTCTCATTTCCAACTCATCAAACAATGATGCCCTGGGTTTCCAAACTCGTCAAAAACTGACGCTTTGGGATGGCGGAACATGTCGGCCGCCATCCAAGAGCATCTTTATTTGACCAGTTGGGCCGTTTAAAACCCTGATGTACAGACAACACACCTCACAACTCTGTAACTAATACTCTGAGTAGTGTTCAGTAATATTTCAGTAACTTGTAGCTGTTTATACTGTTTAATAACTTTTAATAAGTAAAGTGTTAGTGGCCACCTGTCAAAATTGTTCTTGAAATAAACAGGGGCAGCATATCAACAGAATAACAGCTAACAACAGCTGCAGTTAGCTGGCTAGCTTGGTTAGCCGTCCAACTAGCTGTCCCGACCGGTAGCTCTGCTGTTGCTAGTTGGTAAGCATGCCTAAGTAATATACCTCTGCAACACAATACACAGATATCATAACATCAAAATTGTTATATCCTCACATTCTTTTGAAAAAAGAGCTTAAACTAACATTCTTACATATTGCAACTTTAATCAAAATAAGTTTCTGTATTCAGTCATATACATTATGTTTTTATCTTGTCTCATAAGGGCTTGAAATGTGTTCTGACTGGTGTATGTAAAACATGAATAACCTTGTGTATATAACTACATATTGTGTCTAATACACATCATTTATTCTAAGTCTGTAGTGTAATATCCAAACGTTACACGGAACCTTTGTCTGGTGGCCTCAGTTGCACTCAGGGGACTTTATCACTGACGGACTGTCAAAATGACATAGTGGTAAACACAGTAAGGTGAGTCTCGATTTATGTTTTCCAGCTTTAGAATGACACCGGTTTCGCCACCAGACAATCCCCATGCAGGTCCACTGATACATGATTGTTGTGTCTTGAGTGAGCAAACAGTTTTATCTGGTCCGGAAGAGACATTGCTCAAGGATGGAGAAGGGCTAGCGATAGCTGCTAGCTAGCTCTCATCAGCTGTGGCTAAAAACAGGCCCTATTCAGTTGGCTTTCAGAATAGTTAATCGACTTTACGTATGTAGCCATGTACGGTGTGTGTATCGTGACAAACAAGACTTATTAGCGATCTAGCTTGCGTGAGATGTTAATGTTGCTAGCTGAAAGGCTGACCGTGGCTTCACCTCTGTCAGTGTTTATTGCTGAGATGCTGACTGTGTTTATGGATAAAGGAGCTGAAGCCAACACAAACAACAGCACTGAGGCTGAGGCTGTGGTTTCTCATGCCTTCATTCCATTCCCCTAACCCCAACCCTGAACTTAACCAATATCATTTCGTAACGCCACTTAAGCAGTTACTGTAACGTTAAGATTAAATAAGCTAACCAGCGTCTTCATGTAAGCTGTTACTGCCTATTTTAATAGTTATGATTACATTTTGAGGTTGGTGACGTTCAAGTTTGTTCTCAGAGCCAGGAAACGAAAACAGATACAAAACATGAAAAACACTGTAAAAATTGTACGGGTGTGTGAAAACAGCATAGTAAGTCAAGATAGAAATACATTTTAACACACATACGCATGAAGTAGCAATGTAAATGGTATGATGTGTGCACATGGATGCTAAGTAAGCTGTGTGCCAGTGTAGGATGGACAGAAGGTGTTCAGCAACAATCAAGAAATAAACCAGAAGACCAGAGGGTGTGTTGGTATGGAGAAAAAGAACATAAGAACAAAGCTGATGGACTTGCATGTCTTTGGTGCTTTTCCAGTCTGCTGACTGCATTTTCAACACCTGTCAGGTGAGACATTAGGAGTTTTTGTTTTTGTTCATTAAAACTTCAAGCAGCTTCATCCTGAATATGAGATCAGAAAAGCATTAAAGATAGAATTTGATAATTATTTGTTGTGGTGAATTTAGGGACAAATGAGACAGGAGTGGTACCTCTTCTTTATTAAACCCAAATTTACTTGTAAGTATAGTAATTTGCTGGCTTTCCTAAAAGTAAAATTCATTATTTTACTTTGAGATACTGTAAAGCGCTTACATTAACTGAAAATACATTTTGTTGTAGGGCTTGACAGTATATAAAATATATGTTGTTATTTGGATATGAGCGCAATGAGTGAGACTTATATTTTGGATATTGTTACATTGTGAGTCGACATTAAACGGCAGTCATTTTCTGAACTTACTAGATTGGTCTACTGTAATTCTTGCCTTTAAGTCATTTAATTCACATCACTGAAGTTTATTTATCAAAATCTCATCGTTATTTTTTTGAAAGTACCAACCCTACAATATTGTTGCAAAATCAGTATTGAGGTATTTGGTCAAAAATATCATGATATTTGATTTTGTCGCCCAGTCCTAGGAATGATGAAGTGCTTTTGAGGAGATTTGTTGTGACAGAGCTCTGATTGCTCCCCACATCTCAGATTTTGTCAGTGAGCAAAATGTAGTATTTTGAAATAACGGACTAAAACAAAATGAAATATCAGTCTGGGTAGAATTAAATACAATTTGGGCAAGAGTGATGAAAGTGAAACTTGGGATAGTATTTACTGGACAGAGTCAATCAAATCAGTAGTTAATGCATTGACTTTTGTTAATTTTGCTTTCCCATATTTTAGACAGACTTTCATTTCATTTCTAGTGTGAGTATTTTTATCTGTGCCTCTCCAACTAGTATTGGCTGTATTTGCTGGACAGCATGTTTGAATCAACAGGAGTTCTGTGGGAAGCTCGATGACTAACTATCTGGATGACTATCTCTGCTGACGATGCCCAGTTAGATCAGACCAGTGCTGTATCCTTAGGCAGATGATGTCATGTTAAAAAGACAATATAAATGAATCCGTTTTAGCGACCGGTACTGCGGTTGATGTCTCAGCAAAGCTGCTACCCTTGTGTTTTTTTTTCAACCAATGCAACTAATTGGTAAATGTTTGACTCCACTTTATTATCATGACACAGATAAACAAACTGCATTGCTAACAATATGTCATTTATTAGTGTGAGTTCTCCCTTATTTCTACCTTTAAATGTTGTGTTTGTTTATTGATTTATGAAATTTGAGTTGATTTTAGATATGAGTTGACTGTCATTTGTGAAAATGACAAAAAATTGATTAGGGCAGATTCCATGTAATGTTGCTTCTGTTTACCAGCAGTAAATGTCCTGGCAATATGCAGTCCTGGACTGTATCGTATTACTTGTGGAAGTATAATTCATATATATATCATTGATAAATTGTATATATTCAGTGTATCGCTCGACCTCAATGGAAATTGATTTGCAGTGATGCAATGGTCTTTAAATAAT